>JARKHS020014328.1:0-242417 GCA_030143305.2 Amblyomma americanum
CCAAAGAATAAGGCAACACAAAAATGACACCCGCCTAATGAATTCCGAATCCAACCCCATCACCGACCACTGCGAGCGCGCCGACCACCGGATAGCCTTCGAGGAGGTGTCTTGGCCGTGGAGCCAAACCTGTTCAAGAGACGACATGTCTATACATGGCACATCCGGCTCACAAAGGCGGCGATGAACAAGACTTCAGGAACGCTCCCCACCGCGTGCGTTAGTGGTCTGCGCCCCGTGCTAACAAAGGGACAGCGAAGGCAGCAATCCGCTGCCGCTGCTGGCACACGTACTTTAGTCTCCCCTGAAGAAGGCACCCAGTCGGTCCCGAAACGTTGGGTGAAGTTAAAATATTGGTTGGCGACAGTTTTCTCTTAATCATATTGTTGTACACAATTTTAATGCGTATGCTGCTAAAGACAATTCTTTCTCCCAAAATAGTTTCACCTCATTACTATGTGGAGCAGCATATGCAAGCATGTTCAGGTTTCCACTTAACTATTATAAGCCAGGCAAACAGATGAAACAGCATGAAATGCGTTGCAGTCTGCAACATGTCAGCATCACAGCAATGCCGAATAAAAGCGGGCGACACCCACTAAACCCTAAAACGGGCGCTTACCTTGAACAAGTGAAAGCGGATGGAGTGCGTCTACAAAAATAAGAGTCGAGCACCGAGAGAAACCTACAAGGCTGCTTCAGGCATTCCGCGGTTTGATCCCCTTCGACACAGCCTTTTAAAGGCGCGCGAACATACCATCTCTTTCTGTTCCCTAGCCTTTCTTGCAGTCTCTCTCTTTTCCAAACGCATCCCACTAAGAAAACAGTGAAACCAAAAATATTGCTACGACTCACAATTGGCTCAGCATCGAGAGCGTTGCCCGCACACCACTGTATTAAGCACTGGAGTGGCCACCCCCGCTAGAGAGGGAGAGGAAGCCCTCCACATACAAATGCACCAACGTCTCGAAAAACCGGTTAACTGCTGCTATAAAAATAATTGCCAGCTGTGTTTGAGTAATGGATTAGTACGCGCGAAAGCTGCATTGCTCCCTTCAAAGCCAGGCCGTTATGAAGGGCTCTTGAACAATGCCACCCTTTCTTTTGCGATAATTGGCAAGAGGTCATGTATTGTCGGCAGTCATACACGTCAGAAATGTCAGCGCAACAAAAAAAACACCGAATTATTTTTTCGCGGGCTGTGCTTTTTTGCATTTAAACTTCGATATCACAGTGTTATGTTGCGTAGAGAACGTACCTACCGCATTAGCGCAATTTTGGCTTCTTTTCTGCGCTCATAATCACATTACATATGTTACGGACAAGAACTGCAACTTAATAGTCAGCTTTTTGAACTTTATTTCAGAGCACACCTTGACCGCACCTAGTCCGGAGAAGGTTGATAAGAGTTTATCCCAAGAGGTATTTCTCTCTCCCTCCTCAAGCGCCCATCTAGTGTCTTACCCATATCTTTCAACCAGCTAGGATTGCATTTGTCGTAGTCGCAGAAGCAAATTTGTCACCTGGTGAAATGACAGCTTTCAGTACAGTGCTCGAAGGTAGGCAACCACGGTCGTTTCCACATACGTGATCAGTTCGTCGTGATGTGTTTGAGCCAACTAGAGTGATTAAGTGGGATACCATGACCGCAGGGCGGGCTGGTTTTGTCTGGAACATACAAGAGGCACCATAGAAACCAGATAGTACCGTTCAGATAAAACCATGTATATAAGCTTGTTTCTAGAGTAGACATCAAAGTATTTACTCATTGCAAAAATTAAAAGCTGCTTTTTGGGAAAGGAAATGGAGCAGTAACTGTCTCACATATCGGCGGACACCTGAACTGCGCTGTAAGGGAAGGGATAAACGAGCGCCTGAGAGAAGAAAGGAAGGAAGAGGTTTATGGTTTATGGGGGATTAAAGCGACTCAGGCTATGAGGGACGCCGTAGTGAAGGGCTCCTGAAATTTCGACCACCTGGGGTTCTTTTACGTGCAATGACGTCGCACAGCACACGGGCCTCTAGAATTTCGCCTCCATCGAAATTCGACCGCCGCGGCCGGGATCGAAACCGCGTCTTTCGGGCCGGCAGCCGAGCGCCATAACCACTCAGCCACCGCGGCGGCTGTGGAAGGTAGAGGTGTCGTAGTAGAGGGCTCCAGAATAATTTCGACTATTCGACCAGCTGGGGATCTTTAACGTGCACTAACATCGTAACACCTTTGCGTTTTGCCTCCATCGAAACGGGGCCCCCGCGGACGGGTTCGAACCCGGGTACTCCGGGTCAGTAGCCGAGCGCCTAACCACTGAGCCGCGATATACTCGTCCAACTTCAGGGACAGCGTTTGAGGCGAGAGCGCTACGGCTCGATACATGACCTTAAAAATGGTGCTATTCTAGATTGGGAAAAATACGTTGTGTTTACAGCAAGTCACAAAAATTGAAGGGGACACTTAAGCTCAACCTTAAAGAAATGACTAGATAGCGTAGTGGGTTAATTGCCACATGTGCAGACGGTCATTCTCGACTTAAAAGCCGCCGCGGTCGCTCAGTGGTTATGGTGTTCGGCTGCTGACCCGACAGACACGGGTTCGACCCCGGCCGCTACGGTCGCATTTCTGTAGAGGCGAAATGCTAGAGGCCCTTGTACTGCGCGATGTCAGCGCACGTTAAAGAACTCCAGGTGGTCGAAATTTTTACGTAGACCTCCAATAAGAGGTCCCTCATAGCCTTAGTTGCTTTGGCACGTTAAACCTCCTAAAACCATTTTCTAATTTACATACATGGATCCCTGAGAGACCTCATAGCACTCCTGGCGCAGTGGTGCAGCCTAAGCATGCAGCGTAGGCATGCAGTGCAGAGGTGCAGGCTCTTTCGAATGCCATTTTAAGTGAACAACTTGCATTGCTGGCTTTTCAATCCTGCATGTCGCCCATGCTAGCATTCGTCCAGAGCCTCCACACAGCTTTCATTAGAAAAAAGGGAGCCAAATATTTTTTCCGCGTCTCCTACAGCGCAGATAATGGGTGTTTTTTTTTTTGCAATAATGGTCTTGAAACGTTTGCCAGGGGATAGAACTGACAGCTTAAAATGACAATAATAAACGAACCAAAACAACGCGAACAGGGCTCGATGTGCCATTTCCCGATTTCAGAGTGATGCATCATTTTCTATTGTACCTATGCACTACCGATGACAGGAGCACATTGTAAGGAGCTGTACTTAATAGTTTCCCGCTGTTTTTCGGTGTCGCTGACGTATTACTCGCATTATAACGCGAACACGAAGAAACCTGTCTGTGCAACAGGTTCATCATAGCTTGGCTATTGTTATCTTCTGTACTAATTGAGGCCTGTCTCAGGGACAGTAGGACAGCCGTCCGTTTATTATATAGTAGCAACATAACATGTGCGGAAAATTTGAGCACAGCTTTTACTTTTCTGACGCTCGTCGTCCATGATCTGCGAGCCCATTATATTTTCTGGAATGGCACCTCGTGAAGTTTATAATCTGAAATGAAAATAAAGGCAGTGGTTTGCAACGAAATTAAACGACAACAACCGAATGAGCAAAACGACAAGGGCCAAAGTTTTTGGTAACGTCGTCATTCAAAATAAAAGGTGTTCGGTCCGATGTCTTTTGACAAAGCTGGTGCTAGCTTAGGGAATATGCCTTACGTGACAAAACACTGCCACTTCAACCTGGGTCCAACACTGGATGCCTTCGCGATTTGACTCTTGCCTCCTTTCAAAGCATAGCCAAGGCTGGGTCTGTCTGTCTGTCGGTCTGTCTGTTACTGCCAGGAAAAAAGAAAGGAAAGTGCACAGGCCTGATCACTGGCTCAAGCCGAGCCACAATCGCTACCACGTGCAGATAGTAGGAGAGTTGAAAGAGGTGATAGAAAGACAGGATAGTAAAGACGCGCTAAAGACAAGGCCAATTCCGGAGGCAGTGCAATACCGGGCCAACCGGTGGCGGGAGTGAAGCATCCTTCAAGCTCTCCGCAACATTTCCAAAAATATGTCCAACTTGGACCCGTAACAGATACTCTACGGGTCCGGACAATCGCGGGCTGGGCGCGAATAAAAATGGTACCACAGTTTGGCCACAAACTTTGACATTGCAAAAACGCTTCCAAAGCGTGACTTTTGAGAAATATTTGCGGCTTATAGTTACTACAAGCCTGGCTAAAACATTTGGCAACAGAGGAGGTAAACATTTACTTAACGAGATTCGAACCTGGTATTTTTTTTACATTGGTGAGTGGGTGCCTGAGAGTAGATAACCAAGCTATAGGCTCCGTAGTGTAAAGTAACAGCATTGTGTGCCAAAAAAAATTGAAAAAAATCCAAATTGGGTGTTGGGGAAAGGAAATGGCGCAGTATCTGTCTCACCTATCTCGGCGGGCACCAGAACAGCACCTTAAGGGAAGAGATGAAGGAGGGAGTGAAAGAAGAAAGGAGGAGAGAGGTGCCGTAGTGGAGGGCTCCGGAATAATTTTGAATACCAGAGGATCTTTAACGTGCTGTACTGGCATCGCACAGCACGCGGACGCCTTTGCGTTTCGCCTCCATCGGAACGCCGCCGCCGCGGTCGAGTTCGAACCCGGGAACTCCGGATCAGTAGCCGAGCGCGCTAACCACTGAGCCGCCGCGGCTGGTCTTGTGCACCAAGGGCATAATTTGCTCCATCATGCCGCTTGCATTTTTAGTAAAAGTCTTTATGTTTACTGCAAAGAGTGGTGATTTGTTGGAACTGGAAGAACGAATTTCGGTTACTTCTGCTCTGCAGTTGAAAAATGTCTGACAGTCATTAGCAGTCCAGCTATAAACTTATTCCAACAAAAAGAAACATTATGCTTTTTACTGATTTTTCACTGTCTTATTCAATGTTGATTTTGAGTTAGCTTTAATTATGAAGACCCCTCTGTACACGCACATAACAAATTTTTCAATTAGTGATATTTAGACACGACGAAACTGTGCCTGGTAAAGTCCCCACGTGTCTCTACCCTCAGGAAGATAACGAGGATATTACTACTCGCGCAAACTGCTCCATGCTAGTTCCATGTGCTTTGGTGCTAGCACGCCACTAAGCTGAACGTCGCTGCAAGAAACGCGTTCCTAGCCGGAGTACAATCTACTGTGGCCTGTATATTATATATATTGTTATCTATATGCATTTTTATAGATAATATCAATACATCCGACCGTTTCGCTATTCCCATCGAGTCCGATTTATCCGGGTTCGACTGCAAGTAACTGTATTAGTTTGAAATGGTATTAACTTATCACATCAGTCACCAAGAAATATTAAAATAACGAAACAAAATCGCACTCATGGGGTACAGCGCTCAGCACTAGATATATATCTAACCAACAGACGGTGCAGTGAGGTGCTGTTCAATAGCACTACGTAAAGGATGGCTCCACTACAGCCGATTGAAGATGCCCTCCTCCTTCGAAGCGTGCACGAGTGAGAACGCAGCCACCGCGGTCTGGTTTGCTTTCCGATGTCAACGCACGTTAAACACACCAAGGTGGTGTAAAATGGGTACCCTCCCACAGCATTGGAAAGAGGCCAAAGTCGTCTTCATAACCAAACTTGGCAAACCTCTGCTCACCCCTAACCTCAAACCCATCTCCCTCGCAGCTTCTGTTGGCAAACTCATGGAGCATGTACTCCAGACAAGGCTCTGCCAATACCTAGTACGCAACAATGTCATGCCCACTAGCATGTTTGGATTTCGTCCTGGACTTTCCACAGAGGACGTTTTCCGACAGCTAAAACATCACATTCTCCACTCGCAAACCTCCGACACCCAAATTATTCTAGGGGTGGATCGCTCTAAGGCCTTTCTTAACGTTGCACACTCACCTATCCTCCAAAACCTTACGACCCTGGTTGTCGGCACCAGAATATACAACTACAATTCGAGACTTCCTCAGCCACCGCACAGCCACGCTTGCTTTCGGCGGCCACCGCCACCCAGGTGTCACGCTGGGAGCACGAGGTACGCCCCAGGGAGCCGTCCTCTCTCCCATTCTCTTCAAAATAGCACTCCTTCACCTAGCTCGAAAGATAGCTCAAATCCCTAACATCCATTATAGCCTCTACGCCAATGACATCACTGTCTGGGCAAACCGCGGCAGTGATGCCGAAACAGAACAACACCTACATCTGGCCCTAACCACCATCCACACATATGTATACACATATGCGCCCCCTTCAAAATCCGAGCTCTTTCTCTGCCGGCCCAAACAACACGATTCAGTCAATCCACCCATTTCCCTCACCCTAAGTACCCACCCCATCCCACTACTAGAAAATATCCGCGTGCTTGGGCCTGTTCTTTACTCCCATGGCGCGCACGGAAAAGTCATAAAGGCACTCCAAACACACGGTCAACAGACGACCCGACTGATTCGCCGCATAGCGAGCCGCCGGGCTGGCCTCCGCGAGCGACACACTACTCGCCTCACCCAGGCTTACGTCATAAGCCGCACCACATATGCCCTTCCATACCTGCCCCTCACACAGAAGGAGAGAGACCGGGTAAATGCGCTCCTAAGAAGTTGCATGAAAACGACTCTACATCCTCCCCCCAGCACATCATAACGACCGACTCTTCAAACTCGGTGTCCACCACACATTTGAGAAACTCAAAGAAGGTACCTTTACGGCACAAATATCCCATGTATCCAACTCAGAGGCTGGCTGCACTTTATTATCCCAATTAAATCTCACCCCAACTACACACCGTACCGAGGGGTCCCCTTTCTCCTATCCTCCGCTCTAACCTCAACGTACCGCCCGTCCCCAAGAACATGCATCCTGAACGGGACAGGGACCGCAGAGTAGCAAGGGCTAGGGCCCTCCACATACAGTATGGCTATGACCATGAGGTCGTCCACGTGGACGCCGCAGAGTACACGTCAGGCTCCCGTATGGCCCTGGCGGTAGCCGACAATCAAGCAAAGCTCCTGACTTCCAGCTCAATCGTCACGAATTCTACCACAGAGGCAGAAGAGGCAGCCATCGCGCTTGCTCTCATTTCTACATTTTCCACAAAAATTATCCCTGACTCTAAATCTGCCATTTTCAATTATGCCAATGGCTACATATCCCGCACTGCTGCTCGTTTACTACGCTTCTACTAGCCCTGGCGCCTTATAACCCTCCTCTAGACGCCAGCACATGCCGGTCTCCCTGGCAACGAAGAGGCTCATTCCTTAGCCCGAGGTCTCACACTCCGGGCGGGAGTTGAGCCCCTTCTACGGGCTGAGGAGCGCCTGCTATCCTTCCGTGATTTTCTCTCGTACTGCCGGGAACAACGAAGGGAGCACGCACCCCCAGCCCCAGCCCTCACCATAACGCAAGCCGCACACTGGCGACGACTTCAAACTCGGAGTGCTCCCTGCCCCATACTACTACATACCCGATACCCAGAACAATTCCCCTCGTCATGCAAACTTTGCGGAAAACCAGGAGACTTTCTACACACCCTGCTCACGTGCCCCACCTTCCCTCATCCCCCATCACTGACAGTGGCGGAGTCTTACTCGGAGACTCTTATGACCGAAACTTCTCCTCAAGACCAGCGCCGGCTCATCTCCCGCGCTCTGAGGAGGGTTGCTCTCCAAAGGCTATCCTTCACTTTGCAGGGGTGCCTTCTCACAGTGAGGGAGCATCCAAGTGCCATGTAGGGGGCTTCGCCCCCACCATTTACATCGTTGGCAATAGACGTTTTCACCACCACCACCACCATTAAGGTGGTCGGGATTATTCTGGAGCCCTCCATTAAGGCACGCCTTTCTTTCCTCTTTCACTCTCACCTTCCTCCCTTTCCTCACATCTGTCGAAGTGTCCATCGAGATGAGCGACAGTTACTGCGCCATTTCCTTGGCTGAAAACAACTTTATTTCTTCTTTTTATGCGCCTGCTACTTCTTATTTTTATTCTCTATATCTTTTGTTACCCTAAGCGTCGGTACATGCCATGAGACCACGCGTGTCATGTTTTCCGCGAGGTGGCAAGAAGTACTGAATAAATCAATTAAGTCTCTGCCTGCACTGCCTCAGTGTTCGACTTGAGAGCGTTGCCTACGGGAGCTTGATGTGTTTAGATCGGTGTGCTCAACAAATGTGGAGAAGACCAAATTCAAGCATCCGCGGATTTTTCCTTTTCGGAAACATCGCTTCTAAGACACAAACAGCGCCATCTACCACACAGATTTGGCACTACTGTGGCGATTTACAGCCACCTTCGCTATATCCGGTATATCTACTCGTCATATCAGTTAATAAATTTTCTAAACGTGTGCACCACAACACGAGGAATAGTTTGACACCGTCCGGAACCCCCTGCGACAAACGCTTCGGCCATAATGTGGCGGAAAGGTCGTCGTGGCGAATCCCACATATATCTTGGGCTTCATCTCAATTAGTTATTTCATCCTCAGGAACATGCCAAGTCATTTGACACCACTTCAGATAGTCTGCGTCAGACGGGTGGCCGCAAATTTTATTCAAATGGTGGTCCCGAGAAGATTAAGGAGGGGGGGGGGAGGGGGGGGGGAGGCAACTTCGATGGCCGCTATACTGGCACATATATCGAAAGTGTAGGTATCTGATACAGTGTGGTCTTGTAACTTTTTTGGTCAATTTGACATTCATTGCAGACAGATGCGTCCTTGATAAACGTAAGTAGTAAGAGCGTACGCTCTTAAAATTCAAGTGATGTCGCATCAAAGCCGTTGTGTTCATTGTTTCTCACCACTCAAGGGATCTGCTTATTTCAGATATTTTATGCCATGTTAAGACAACGTCCTGTACTGAGAATTTGGCATTCGCAAACGCCGAGAATGATGCCTTTGTTTGATTGGATATAATCAGGCATGATGTTCTAAAGGTTATAATCTTTCTTTCTTCTGGTCTTTCCTCCCGTGCTGTTTAACAATGAATGATTACCAACTTACGCAAATCGTGGTCTTAATATGTTGTTAAGGTAGGACTCGCATACATTTTTTAAGATGATTTAAGCATACTCAAACTGCGTACATTGCAGCGTTGTGAATGTTTTTCAGAGCACATATACTTCAGTGTTTAGCTGTTGCCTGGAATACTTCTTTCTCAAAGGTACAAACTTTTTGCGCTCTTGCAATTGTTTCTTTCAGGGATGCAATCTGCTTTCGAGCCGTTTAATGGATGCCACAATCTGAAAAAGCATTTCGCAAGAAGCTGTACCCGCAGCTCTTATGTCAAAGCTACACAGAAGTTGTGGTGCCACCTGTGGTGCAGATAATAAGCTAGTGTTTTGAAATCTTCAGTCCTTGATCGATCGCCAACGGATAGGTGACCTTTGATAGCTGAGCTTAGAAAGAACAAATAGAGAAGGAAACACGACCGTCACTCGGTAAATTACTCGTTGTAAGAGTGACTCATCTTGTAACGGCGTATTAATGTAAGGCTCACCAGACTAATCATCGCAATGATCTTTAAGTTTTGAAGCGCTTGTCGGCTCCCCGTCGCTGGCTGGTGTTGATGATCAGCGTTATTCTTTAGCCTGCTGTAGAGACCATTCCCGCGAAACTGAAGCAGTATGCACTATACGTCATTATATTGCCACTAATCTTTGCAGTGTTTGTTCATTCTTCAAAGCTGCCCGGCACGCCGCTTTATCGCTTTGTTTGCGATGCACGACGCGACCAGATTTATCTCGATTTATCGCATCCATGCGGAGCTGATTCTACGTTGATTCAGAATGTTCTAGTAACTTTGCACGCTCTATCTCGAAAGTTCGCTATCAGCTTTAAATTGAGCACGGCCGGCAGCAGCGGGCATTCTGTTAGACGACCGCCGAGAACGCTGCTACGCCGCCGCCGAGTGATTTAGTCCATTTTGGGCACAAGTCAGCCCAAATAAAGAGTTTTTTTAGACACCATTTTCGCAGCCTTTTTGCTGTCCGGAGTGCAGTCACCACTTTGCGACAAAATGCGCCAATCTGTTCTAGTGCTTCACATAAAGGGTAATTGCTGAGATCTGTTCTGGAGACGGTTGTAACTCTGTTCGTTAATTATATTCTAATAAAACGTTTTTGGAAAATTTACCATTGATATTTTTTTTTTCTTTCGGCATTCGGTGACGCAGGATTTGCAAGCAAAATGTCTCCTGTCCGCAAGGAAGCCGCGCTCCTGGTTGCAGTCTGAAATTAAGGTAAGCTGGCTTCTTTCTACGGATATGAACAAAGAACAGGTTTTGCGGTCCACACTTAACGAGGCAGGTAGGTAGAATAAACTTTCATTGACACAAGTTCGGGAGGATGGGTCTTAATGCCCCACCAGGCTGAGTGACATCCCCAGTCCGGGACATCATTGGTCTATGCTGCCATTCGCGCTCAATGGAACTAGGCTTTTTGGTCCTCCAGTCCAGCGCCGGTAAGCAGAGTCGCCTCCCAGTCCCCTCGGGTAGGATTGAGAGTACGAGAAATGTTTGTGTTATTTGGACATGCCCACACCATGTGAAAGTTGTCAGAAACATCCCCACAGTGTTTCCATCGCCCGCCCACTTTCGGTTCAAAATATTTTTTTTTAATTCCTGGGCATAACAGCGTGCACACGCCTTAGAGTTCGTTCATCGGCCTTTCCCAGACGCCGAGCCGGGGGGCGGATACCGGCGACAGCTGTCGCGATAGCAATCCTGAATTTCTCCGGCGGTCAGAAGAGGCAGTTTACTCTCTGTACTCAAATGACTGGGTGGAGGCTCCCAGAAAGATAGCGCAAGGGCCTTTGCGTCGGCAACTTTATTTCCTCAGAGTCCCTGATGGCCAGGTAACCAAGTTATTCGTTTTCGTGCGTGATTCAAATCCCAGACACAGTGTCTCAGCTGTCGACTAGCAAAGGAAGAGATCTCACCCACCAGGTAACCTGCACAGGCCCGGTGAGGGAATGTGAGGCTAATTTTCTTGTTTGGTTCAGCTGTGGCAAGCGCAATGGCTACCTCATCTGCATGTGCCACATTAGGAACTCGAAACCAGAGTCCGTCAACCTGCTTTTTCTGGTGTAGGACTTCTGCCCTGTAGAACCACCTGGAAGAAGGGCCAGCTACATCAACATAGAAGACCCGTGTTGTTTATCGAGCGCCCGAGCGTGCGCCGAACGTTTTCTTTCGTGTATGGTTATTGTAACCGTATTTCGCGGTAGCGGAGGAACCCGGAGCTTGGTGCGCCAGAGATCCGGGATCCTCGCCGTTATCGTGGGTGAAACTTAACCATTCCACACATTGCATTATATATGCTCTGCAGTGAATGTCAGTAGTAATTATTCCCGTCTGGAACGCGTTTAAGAATTGCGAGAAGTTTCAAGCGTGCATGGCCATTGATGTCTGCAACTGTCACTTACCCAACTGTGGTGTAACTATAAAAATACGCGCTCTGCGTCCAGATAAAATGGCATCGCTGTTCCCATGTGGCTTTCTCTGTGGCCATATCTCAGCAAGAACACAGTAGCCGAGTTTAAGAACGGGAGTGTTCCTTGCGATTTCGTTTTCGCAAAGAAACACCCAGGAGCTCTGTTTTCCTGGAAATTCTAGACTAGCTTTGATGCTCCATTCCAATGACAGCTCGAGAGCTGCATAACACGCTTTTTTGGTAACTAGGCCTTGTACCGAGTTGGATCAAAAGTTGCAGATCTGATGCCACAGGGAGTACACATTGCCGTTCTAAATGAGCTTTTTTTGGCGCTCGTTCTCTCCAATTCTATAAACCTACTCATCACCTACTACAAAAACAAAATCTGAATGGATATTGCATCGCTCGTAATGCTGAAAGCCTGAGCTAGATGCCAAGTGGTAATGATTACATAGACAAAAAATTCACAGGACGGTTACTGCTACTTAACGCGAGATACAGCGATAGCTGGTGTAGTGTTCAAGTGATGCACCCCTGCACTGGCAGGTGGCTGTTATGCGACCCGGGCTGACCGTGAAATAAGGTGGGTGCGTTAATGACCGGTGGGTCCATTAATGACACTGCGCGTAGGCGTTGCCGTGGGCGCAGCCGGCGGGTACGTTACCCACCGGTTACGCCCATGGCAACGACGACGCCGACGCGCAAGCCAGGGACGGGCGCTTAAGAGCTATCTCTGTAAAAATTGCCAGTGTATCAACCCGGATGAACCTAGTAAGACGAGCGAAAACTCTGTTAAGCATGGTTATCCAATCTCACACCTTTCCATATCCTAAAGATCATTACGTTCCTCTTGGCGGCGACGGTACATCGTCGAAGCACTAGTTCCGGCACGTTGCTCCTCCATGGCTTTATGTGAAGCTGCACATTTATAGAGTAGAGCTTTCGCAATAAGTTGCAGCCGGCACTCAGCCGCTGCTTCGCCCACTCCTTACTCACTGTCGGATTACTTACTCGTCACTCTGGCCTGCACGGACACGAAATGAATAAGAAACAGGAAGCGTGCCTTTCGCCGAGATATTTCGGTCTATTTTTTTGTTGGTGGGGGGGGGGGGGGGCGGGGGGGGGGGAGGGGGTGATTAGTAGGCGGTTGCCCGCATTAAGCCGGTTCTATTGCTGAAGCACGCCAGCTGATCGTTGCTCTCTGTTGATTTCGGGCTCTTAAAGTAAACAAGGAATTCGGCTGAATATCACTCTCGTCAATACAACATGGCCGTGACGATTTTTCATGGGGGTTTCTTCCATGGATTTCTACACTTTCATAGGCATGGGAGTTCACTTTCAGCCATATCACCTTTCAGCAATGAACCTAGGACATTGGGTCATTGCTTCCTTTCCTATCGCTGATTCGCCTTCTTCCTCAAACTTTTCTTCAAAACTTATTTTCCGAAATTAAGGCTGTCTTGATGATGATGATGATGATGATGAATTTTTATGGCGCAAGGGCATCTATGGCCAAAGAGCGCCATAGCACAAGGTGTTTTTCAAATTCTCAAGGTGGGGTCGAAGACCCATTTCCCAAGCATTTCACCCTAAATAAGCCGAGCACCAGACCAGGGGAAAGCTTGTACCCATTGTATCACCGGTGGGTACCCGGCGGCACTGGGGATCGAACCCCGCACCTCCCGCATGCGAGGCGGATGCTCAACCACTTGGCCACCGCTGCGGTACTTAAGGCTGTCTTCGACATTACCAAATGAACTCTCGTTGGGTGCTACTCAGCTGGAGTAAAGCATCGCGAGCGTCGCACCACGTTTCTTAAGTTCATTACTGCCTCTGGAAAGGTTCCCTGCTAGAGGCGCCGACCACGTTGTCGTTCTTACTTTTCTCAGCTCATCTTTTTTTCCTTATTCTAGGTGCAGTTTATGGTCCCGGTGAACATACGTTAGTCTATTTGACATATAGAATGAAGGCGCATCTTCTGCTTTGAATATTAAGGTCCTCACTCTCCTACTCGTCCCAGTTAGTCAGAAGGCCAATGTCGCCAGAGAATTGTTGCTTACCCATGTGCTCTCGATTAATCTTATCTGCAGCTCTTCCTAAACTACCCTGTGAATTCGTGTCCATCTGCGGTAACGCCTTCCTGATTCTTCCTCATTGATAATTTATCCCATTTCTTCGGGATGACTGTCGCTGTGTAAGGGGTACATTTATTTTCCAGCACCTTTACAAATTCTTCTTTACCACCCTCTTGACGCGGCGTACAAATAAATGTATAACATTTATATGTTTTATCAATGTCGTCCTGTCCTCTTCAATAATAATAATAATATTTGGTTTTGGGGGAAAGGAAATGGCGCACTATCTGTCTCATATATCGTTGGACACCTGAACCGCGCCGTAAGGGAAGGAATAAAGGAGGGAGTGAAAGAAGAAAGGAAGAAAGAGGTTCCGTAGTGGAGGGCTCCGGAATAATTTCGACCACCTGGTGATCTTTAACGTGCACAGACATCGCACAGCACACGGGCGCCTTAGCGTTTTTCCTCCATAAAAACGCATCCTCTTCAACAAACTTTGCTTTCACACTCAACTACTAATGCAGCTTTGTTTTTCACTCATAACAAGTGTGCAGCAATGAAGTTTTAGTCAACCGCTTCAGCATATCAGCGCCTTTTTTCTTCAGTGATGCGAAAGGTTCCAAACTATTGCTTGTAAGCACTTATTTCGCTTCAAGAAAAAGTGCAAGTACTCATGCCGCTAAATTTCACAAATCTGGAGGGTGTTCAGGTGTAGTAGAACGGCTCTCGGCTAAAAGCCGCTTTACAGAAAGCACACTGTGTTCGCAGGCGCAGTCCTGATGCAAAATTATATCGTTTTTGCACAACGGTCGCCCTGCCCTTTCTTTCTAACTTGCTGTCAGCTTTCTGAAAACTTCCTCAAAATACTGCTACTTCAATTCCGCAACTTGTGGCAGCCGTTCCTCTAGTTCCACTTCCAGGAATCAGTGAACATTGCTTTAAATTAGGACTTTGTTCTGTCATGACTTTTTTGTTCTTGCACTGCTGCTCCTCTCCAGGCTCATACTGAAGGATCCAGGCACCGTCACAAGTTCAAATTTTTTAACAGTTTTGGGTTATGTTGTACAATATGTCCCCCCAGACTTCTTTCCGGCACTCACCCTACCCCTAGGTTAGAAACCTGCGGACGATCTTGGTACATATATTGTGAGACTGTGGACCAAGGGAGCTCTTTATTCCCGCTGGCAAATATGGCGGCCACTCCTCAAAAGAAGATAGGGATATCATAGGGACGAAGATAGATAGGGACGAAGGCGTAGAAGGAATTGAAGGGTGGGCGAGTGGTGCAGCTTTACCTCCGGAAACTGCACAATTTAGTTTTCCGTATTGCAACCAGGTGCCTGAGAGGCTGGACGTAGAGGCGATGAAGAGCGCCGGAACGGTGACGGGGAGCGGCGGCGCGACGAGCGGACAATCAGCGAGCGGTCGGGAGAGGTCGATGGAGAGAAGAAGCGGGGAGGACCGTTGGGGTGAAACGTTGGCCGGTAAGGAAGCGATGAGTATATGTCGTCGCTATGAGGAGTATTGGAGGCAAAAGTAGGGCGGTAACCACACGATGAGTAGCTTTCGGCGTTGCGAACGGGACCAAACTGGTTACGCTCGTCGCGCTGACGCCGACGACAAACGCGGGCAACATGTCCACGAATTCCGCAGTAGTAGCAGATAGGGTGAGGCGAAGGCGGCCGCCAAACCGCTGGGTACATTGCGGGCCACTGGGATAAGGAGGCGACAGTCGGCTGTACGGGCGGCGAATGTGAGGCATAGACGGGAGGAGCAGGAGACGCAGCGACCTGGGCATACGTGGGCGCACAAAGAGGCACAGATGGTTCGGACGCCGCGGGACGAGTGACGGAAGCGAGCTCGTCCTTGATTAGATCACGCAATGGCGAGGTCGGAGGCCGGTGCTAATGGGAATCCAGCGGCGGTAAGGTGGAGCCGTGCAGCTCCTCGCGGATGATGGAGCGGATGAGAGAGCGCAAGTCCACATCAGTTGAAAGGCGGGGTTCCCAGGCGCCTTGCAAGCGGAGGGATTGAAGGTCGTCAAGACGGTGACATGTGGTGCGGATATCGTTGACTGAGGTAGGGTTTTGGCCAGCCAGCATGGTAAAAGCAAAGGAGCCGATGCCTTTAAGAATGTGACGGACCCGATCGTACTCGGACATGGCACTGTTGACACGTCGACACAGGCTCAAGACATCTTCAATGTAAGACGTGTAAGATTCGCCGGGCAGCTGGGCACGCGCATCTAACTTTTGTTTGTAGATGGCCGGGCTGGCACCAACAGTGCCAAAAATTTGCCGAAGCTGCAATGTATAGTGGGTCCAGCCCGGGATAATATCTTTATGGTTGACGAACCAAGTCTTAGCCACAGCGGTTAAATAGAATGGCACGTGGAGAAGTTTCATGGCAAAGTCCCAGCGATTGTAGGCACTGACCTGATTGTACTGATCGAGCCAGTCCTCGACGTCATCACCACGGAGACCCGCAAATGTAGGAGGCTCGTGCTGAAGGGTCGTGACGGTCCATGTCGGGTGTCCAGGTGACATAGGAGCAGCGGGGGCGTTGGAGTCAGGGTTTCGGGCGGAGGTATCAGCAGGTAGGGGTAGCACACCTGCTGAGGCACCGGCAAGGCCTGCGGAAGCGTCACGGCGTTGTTGGTCGATGGTTTCCATCTTCGGAGATGGTCCGACCAGGTGACGACCGGAACGGAGCTGCAGTGTGGCGACGGAGAGGATGCGGGATCTAGAGCAGCCTCCACCACTTGTGAGACCAAGCGAGCTCTTTATTCCCGCTGACAAATATGGCGGCCACTTCTCAAAAGACGAAGATTCGAGATGATGAATATTCACAGATGAAGATGAGGGCCACGCACTCTGCTCACAATACTTTCTTCACGACGACATCTTCGACAAAACATACACACACCGAATTTTTTTTTAGATCTTGAAGCTTTAGTTGAATTTTTTAGCACTTTTTCTGGTTCCTGAAGCGCATAGGCACCCGGACACTTCACTGTCTTAAACGTTCTGACATCTTTCACAGAACCTTTTTCGCCGATTGAACCAAATCGCTATGACGTTGGAGTTTTTTTTTTCAGAAACTTAGTAATCATTTGAGAACAATCACTGCATTTTTTCGAATTTCACCGAAAGTTCTAGAAAAAACATCATGCTTAACTTATAAACATCTCTACCATTAGGAAAGAGGTCACTAGGGCATCAAGTGGCAAATGGCAATCAATTCAAACGGTGAGGGCGCTGTTTTCTGTAATCCTGATTCTGTTTTTGTTCGGTGATACTTGGCTTATTGGGTTATTGGGGATTAACGCCTCAAAGCGACTGAGGCTATGAGGGACGCCGTAGTGGAGGGCTCCAGAAATTTCTTTAACAAGCACTGGCGTCGCACAGTGCACGGGCCTCTATAATCCCCCCTCTCCCCCCGTATTTTGAGCGCCGAAGCCGCGATGGTACTAATCGGGTACTGAAGTATGAAGAACGGAAGCTCAGTGTTTCTTTCTATAATATAGAGGCCAAGTCGTAATCTCTATAACCTATCGTTGAGAACAAAGTATGTTCACAAATTACATTGACTGCGCGTACTAAAAAACTGGCAAGGTTTCAACCCAGCTGAACCTATTTTACAGAGCACAAGCTCAATTAAGCATGGTTAGACACGGTTCGCTGTCGTTTGTCGTTTCCTCACTCTATCCTTCGCCAGCGCACCCTGTTGACGTTCTCGATCTGAAGAATCATGAGGTTCATTCAGCCGTGTACAATACACTGCCGAAGGACTGGTTCCAGCGCATGACTCCTCCAAGTCTGTCTCCGAGCGTCAAAAAACGCTTCGCGCTTTTTATTATTAGATGAAGTCAGATGTTTCAGCGCAATTCTGCGAGGTGAGCGTTGAATAACATTGTTCAACGCAGTTGCAGACGTGACCGAACGTCACAATCTCCGCACCTCGCAGATGCCCCGAAGCACAGTGAGTCACATGGAATGACGTCAAAGCCACATCCCCGCTCCGCCTCTTGAAGGTAATTTCTCGGAGCGACTTAACTGAATTGGCTCTTGGGGAAAGGAAATCGCGCACTATCTGTCTCACATGTCTCGGCCGACACCTCAACCACGCTGTAAGTGAAGGGAGGAAGTACGGAGTGAAAGAAGAAAGGAAGAAAGAGGTGCCGTAGTGGAGGGCTCCGGAATAATTTAGACCACCTGTGGATCTTTAACGTTCACTGACATCACACAGCACACGGGCGCCTTAGCGTTTCGCTTCCATAGAAACGCAGCCGCTGCGTAGGACTCGAACCCAGCCCCCAAAACACTCGCTCTCTAACCAGATTCATAATCATCATCATCGTCGTCAGCCTGACTACGCCCACTGCAGGGCCTGTCTCTCCAATTAACCCTGTCCTTTGCCTGCTGCGCCCACCGTATGCCTGCAAACTTCTTAACCCCTGCAACGCTTGCCTTCTCTTGGAACCCACTCCGTTATCCTTAAGGACTAGCGGTTATCTTGCCTTCGGATTACATTCACTGCCCAGGCCCATTTCTTCCTCTTGATTTTGACTAGGATGTCATTAACACGCGTTTGTTCCCTCACCCACTCCGCCCACTTCCGGTCTCTTAATGTTGCATCTATCTTTTTTTGTCATAGCTCGCTGCGTTGTACTTAACTTAAGCTGAACCATTTTCGTTATCCTCCATGTTTCTGCCCTGTAGGTGAGCACCGGTAAGATGCAGCTGTTGGACACTTTTCTCTTTAGGGAAATTGGTAAACTGCCACTCATGATCTGAGAGAACCTGCCATATGCGCTCCAACCCATTCTTATCCTTATAGTTACCTCCCCCTCATGATCCGGATCAGCTGTCACTACCTACCCTAAGTAGACGTATTCCTTTACTACTTCCAGCACCTCGTTGCCAGTTGTGAACTGCTGTTCCCTTTCTAGGCTGTTGAACATTACTTTGGTTTTCCGCATGTTAATTCTTAGAGCCACCGTTCTGCTCTACCTGCCTAACTCATTGATCATGATTTGCAGTTCATCTCCTTAGTGACTCATCAAGGCAATGTCATCAGCGAATCGCAGATTATTTAGGTATTCTCCATTAACTCTTATCCCCAACTGTTCAAAATTCAGGCCTCAGAATATCTCCTGTAAACAGGCAGTGAATGGCATTGGTGATATCGCGTCTTCCTGCCTAACATCCATCCTTATGAGAATATTCTTGCTGACTTTTTGGAGGACCATGGTCAGCAGTAGTTAAACCGCAGCTAATTTTTTTCTTCGTTACAGCATTTAGTGCTACCTCCTCAGATGCTTTTCTTGCCGTTTGTTCTGGCTAAGATAACCGCTGTAAATATGGTGAAGAATGGTCCGAATGCGCGAGACTGGAAATATGCAGTGTAAGTGATAATGAAGGAACCATTTCGTCAAAGCACAAGACCTAAATGGCATTTGTGAATGCGTATCACTGGCTTTAGAAAGTGAACGAAAACTTCAATAAAATCCTATTTTTCAGTAATAGCTCGAAATTCTGGGTGCTTAAATTCAGGCGGCGCTTTTGTACTGATTGCGTGCCGTAAAACTAGCTGGAAAGCAGCCGAGGCACAGTGAAAGGAGACCCTTGTATCGTAATAGCGCAGGAATGCATTGTACAGCAAGACCGAGCAATACCATTTTAATGCAAAGACCAAAACTAGTTTGGGAGGCGCTAAGCCTCAGCAGGCAGTCTATACTAGCTTGAGACCCCAGCGTGATAACGCACCTTCGTTTCGGTTCGTGACATGTCTGTTATCTTCGTTCTGCCCCTTGCACCTGGCAGAGGCGTAAGCGACGATGTCATTTGCGCAACTCTGGGCGCGACAGTAGGTGAGGTCCCGCCGCGCTAGAGCGCAGAGACCTAATTTCGGACCTCTTGCGGCCTCACCTGCAGCGCCGGGGGACTTGATTCAGACGCTCTCACGCGAAACTTGCCCGCTTATCTGCCTCCCCAAATAACCTACTTTACCAGCACCTAACTGCCCGCTTGTTAGGACAGGTGCTGTGTTCCAATCCAGATATCATAATAACTTGCTTATTTTTTGCTAATTTCACCTCTTTCACCTCTTCTATATTTAGAAAGAACACGGCGCTGGGGCGGTTCGTGCTTGTAATATGTAGCAACGCATTGTTCCCACAAAGCAGTTTCGTGTATTTGTTTTGCAGTGACGCCAGACTTAACACATCACTGTAGACAGAGCTAACAGTGGGAAAGTTTACTTCAGTTTGACTCTCCACGTTTAAAATATGCTCATTTTTGTGTATGTTGTCATGGGGCCATTTTTCCGAGCGCCTGTTCAAACACAGAGTGGCGGAAGTTAAAGGCATAGCCTTCTTTCCCAAGCCATCCACACACGGAAATCGAGCACCAGGCCGACGCCACTGGTTTCCATCGCCTCAGAGTTGTAGCCGTAGTAAAAACTTTTATTGACACAAAGGAGTTCAGGCCAAGCAGGCCCCCGGGTCACCGCACGGCCCCACTGCACTCAAACGTGCATGTTCCTACGGTCCATTGTGTCAGCCGCCCGGTCTGTGGCGATCTTCTGCAGACCGTGTCTTCAGAGCGTAGCAGGGTCTCTCAGAAAAGTGGTAGGGGTTTAAAGTAGTTAAACCATGTTCACATGGGGAAACAGGGGACGCTTAACCTCCACATTAAGGGTTTTATTAGGTTAATCCTCATATATGCAAAAATTCCTCATTCTCTACTTCACATTCAAATATCGCGGCGAGTCCTCGTACCATTACAAGCGTAGTAGAGCAGCGGTTAAGGAATTTGCCACAGCACTGACAAGTGGCTCTGTCTGTCACAGCCATCGGCAGGGACTGTGCGACCCGTGTTGCTCTTCCCGAGCAACACGGGCAGCAGTGCTTCTGTGGTGCATGTTCTTATTTCCCCTGCATTTTGCAGCCTACACTACGTATCGGATCACCCCAAGACTTGGCCCTTTTTCATCAACATGACAAGCACGAGTCCGTTCTGAAGCCTGCTTATCACCAACCCCTGCCACTGCGCACGCCCGCGGAGCGCCATCTGCATCACCTGAGAAGGCCACATATACCCAACTCCGGAATTCGACGCTTTCGTTCGGCAGCAGTGCTTCTGTGGTGCATGTTCTTATTTCCCCTGCATTTTGCAGCCTACACTACGTATCGGATCACCCCAAGACTTGGCCCTTTTTCATCAACATGACAAGCACGAGTCCGTTCTGAAGCCTGCTTATCACCAACCCCTGCCACTGCGCACGCCCGCGGAGCGCCATCTGCATCACCTGAGAAGGCCACATATACCCAACTCCGGAATTCGACGCTTTCGTTCGGCAGCAGTGCTTCTGTGGTGCATGTTCTTATTTCCCCTGCATTTTGCAGGTAAGCCCGCGTTTTTTTCCACTTCTAAAATATTGTAGGCCTTTTCCGCGCTGCTGCCGAGCCAAGTTGTGTCTTACGAGTTGCGTCTTACGAGTTGTTGTGCCTTACGAGTTGTTGTGCCTTACGAGCTGTGCAGAGCCAAGTTGTGCTTACAGCTGATTGCCCTGTGTGCGTAGCCTGCTTCTGATCTCATTCAGTCATGACAGGAACCAGGGGAAAGAAGGATAAGGACGCGGAAGAATGCACTGAATGTACACAGTGCACCAGTATGAGGCAGGAACTTAAAAAATTCCGAAAAGAAATGTTAGCTGAGTTCCAGGAGCTGAAGAAAAGCGTCGACTTCTGTAGCGAATCATGTGATGACATATCCGAAACAAAGGTTGATGTTAAGGAACTCATCAAAGAAGTCAAAGCGTTACGAGACACTAATCATGCAATGAAAGAGGAAAACCGCAAGCTTGCTCGGCGAGTAGATGAACTGGAACAATATTCTCGAATAAATAACCTTGAAATAAAAGGGGTTCCTAAGGACGGTGACGCAACAGACATTGTGGTCAAACTAGGAACACTCGTTGGCGAACCTATCTCAAAAACTGACATTGATATCTGCCATAGAGTACCCACCTCAAAAGAAGACGAAAAGAACATCATTGTGCGCTTTGCCCGGCGGGAGAAACGCAATTTATTATTAGCAAAGGCGAAGAAAACGCGAATAACAACAACAGACCTCGGCTACAGCCCCGAAAGCGCCGTCTTTGTTAATGAACATCTAACACGCAAAAACAAGCAACTGCTAGGTGCTGCCATCACAAAGAAAAAACAGGTTAACTAGAAATTTGCATGGACGAAAGATGGAAAAATCTTTGCGCGTCAAGCTGAAAACAGCACTGTACTCCGAATCAACTGTTTGGACGACTTGGAAAAAATGGCTAGGCAAACCGACACACTTTGATCAGGCTAGCAATCCGGTCCGTGGCCCTGTACCTGCAGTCTTCAGTAGTTTTTTACCGCCCTCATGGCAGTACAACCTTCCGATCTGAAAAATTTTCATCATAAAGGTCTTTTATCTTTTCTTCACCTTAATGCACGTTCATTAGAAAACAAGCACGATGACCTTCATTATTTAATCGATGCAACTGACATTTCTTTCGATGCGATTATGGTATGTGAAACGTGGTACAAAAATAGCTCTGTCCCGTTCTTGTCGCACGACTACCAAACATTTGCGTTAAATCGCCCCCTGCAACATGGTGGCGGCGTTATGCTATTAATGAAAAACAGCTTTAACGTGAACCCTGTTCCTGAGTCGACTGACGACTACGAAATAGTGACAGCGCGTGACAATTCACAATTTTTCTCGGTTCTTTATCGTCCTCCAAAGGGTGATCTGAAAAATTTCCTACTTTTTCTTGAAAGCCTTTTAGATTTTATATCTCTTAACAAATACTCTCTTTTTCTTGGCGGTGACCTAAACATTGATATCCTCAAAACTTCTAAGGCTAAAAATGATTTCCTGTCCATTCTAGAGTCATATGGGTTTCTAAACATTATAAATGAACCAACACGTGTTACATCAGTGTCAGCAACTCTACTCGATCTGTTCATCACTAATACTGATAAAAGTGTTTCTTCTTGCGGTGCGCTTGCTAGCGACATCAGTGATCACTTGCCCATTTTCGCCTTCATTCATGTAAAAGATTATCCTGCACCTTCAAACGATCCGCCCATTTGTAGACAAGACATAACCCAATCTTCCTTGGCATCTTTTCGAGCCGATGTTCAGTGTCATGACTGGAGCCATGTTCTTTCAAGCACTGATGTAAATGCAATGTACAAAGCCCTTGTATGTCAAATTACAGATCTTTACCAAAAGCACTTTCCATCTGTAGCGCGACGAAGGAACAGGAAATCGCGGAAACCGTGGGTAACACGGGATCTGGTCAATAAAATTAACATAAAAAACCATCTTTACTGGAAATTTGTGAAAAGCAAGGACATAAATTTATTAAAAGCGTATAAAACATATAGAAATAGGGTAAATAAAGAGCTCAAAGTTGCCAAGGACGAATACTTTGCTACCTATCTGCATGACGCATCCGGGAACGTCGAACTGTTGTGGAAACGCCTAAATAAGATCATTAAACCAATCAGTCATTCCAACATCACCAGCATAAAAATCAACAATGAAGACATAAGCGGCACTGATCTATCTAATGCGTTCAATGCGCATTTTGTCTCCGTTGGGGAAACTGACTGCGCAAGCACAGCTTACTCTCCCACTGCAGATTGCATCCCTAATATCTCTGGAAGTATGGTATTCTTTCCCACTAATGAAAGTGAAGTGATTTATGTATATAATAACCTCGAAAATTCTAAATCTCGTGATGCAAATGACATGCAAATTGCCCCTATTAAATACATTATTGATATCATCGCTCCAGTGTTGACTAGCATGTATAACTTAGCCTTTGAGCTAAATACATTTCCAGAGCTAATGCAAATAGCCAAGGTGACTGTAATACACAAAGGAGGTGACAAAAATAATATAAATAACTTTCGACCCATTTCAATTCTCCCAGTGTTCTCTAAAGGTTTAGAAAAAATTATGCACATTCGTCTTTATTCATTTTTAGGCAAGCATTCACTCATTTCACCTTGCCAACACGGTTTTCTGAAACAAAAATCCACAGAATCAACTCTTTTAACGCAAAAAGAAATCATTATTAACGCTCTAGAGCATAAGAAACTAGTTTTAGGCATATATATATAGATTTTTCAAAGGCATTTGATTGTGTGTGTCACAAAACGTTAATAATGAAACTTCAGCATTATGGCATACGGGGAAATTCTAATGCTCTCTTATCATCGTACCTTCAACACCGCTCTCAGTATGTTAGCCATAATAATAAAAATTCCAGCGTCAAAAAACTTACTTCCGGTGTCCCTCAAGGCAGTATTCTCGGTCCCCTCCTATTTGTTCTTTACATAAATGACATCTTTTCCACTATAAGCGAGGTACAATGGATTGGATATGCAGATGATACCGCGCTCTTCATTACCGGAGATAACCCAAACAATTTGATACACACAGCAAATATAGCATTACAGTTTGTTAAGCGTTGGTCCGAAAATAACTTTCTGAGAATTAATGCAAAAAAGACTCAAGCAATACTTTTTCGTGCAAGAAACACCACTGTCACTCCCACAGAAAAGCTATTTCTAGCGAATGATGAAATTGATATACGAACGCACGTTAAATCACTTGGGGTCTTTTTCTCAGAAAACCTAACCTGGGATAAGCACATTGAACACGTTTGCTACAAATTAAACAGAATCGCGGGAATATTGAGTAGGAATCGGCATATATTACCTACAAAAGTAAAAAGGATGGTGTACAACGCCTTATTTTTATCTGCACTTAATTATTGTCATCTTGTATGGGCGACCACATCCAAAGAAAACATTCATAAACTAAAAATATGTCAAAAACGCGCAATTCGAGCCATTGCGAATATTTCATACCGTGATCATACGTCCGCATACTTCGCATCCTATCGCATACTTCCAATTGAAACCATGTATTCGTTCCGCCTTCTTTGCCAGTACAAGACTGCTGTTCGCACCAATAATCAGTATTTTCTTCAGCTATTCAACCTTGACACGCGCACTCATAGTCATAACACCAGACACAATAATTCATGGGTCGAACGTTTCTGCCGCAAAACATATGGCAATCAATCTTTATCGTACCACATCGCCGTCCTCTTGAACGCACTCAGTCGCGTTGGAGTTGATACAAATACAGAATCTCCACGCTCACTTTTCAAAAAATTAGATCGTAATGCATCCGCTTTCTGTTAATACCCTCATCATTGTCTCTGGCTTCATTTCTTATCCTCCGCTGCACTATTGCCCACCTGTATGATGTTATATCCCTTCCTTTTTTCTTTATATCGTGCAGCTAACGACATTTTTGCTTACATATTGCTGCAACTACGCCCTGTACCACGTGCATTGTATTATGTCAGCCGCTTACTTTCTGCATCTCACGTATAAAACCCTGACATTGTCGTCCATATGTATATATCTTGTGCAATGCTTGTCATTGAGCGTCCTTTGTTTATTTTTCTTGAATTGCTGCTGAACTGTACCCAAGGGGGCCGGGCTTCGTCAAGCTGCGCATGTGCAGCTTTTTTCCGTTGCCCCCTTTCTTCCTCTCGGAGAAAAATAAATTTGACTTTGACTTTGACTTTGACCTCTCGCGGCCAATCATTAATTTAACTGCCACCTGGAAAGGGGGGCAGTTTGCTCACAATCTGGTGGGAGGTTGTCATGACACCGCAAGGTCACAAGACAAGACAAAATTCTTGCTCGGAGTTGGTACATATGCTATAATGCTTTCGCATTGAAAGCTCCAATGTGCTGTGCAATGTCAGTGCACGTTAAAGAACCCCAGGTGGTCGAAATGTACCGGGCAACCTCCACTACGGCGTCTTTTAACACGACAGCGTTAAGGCTTCCGGTCAGCAAGAAATCCTGCGTCGTCGTCGCCATCATCGCCGCCATCACCGGCGTGGTGAGCGAAAAATTTTCTGAGAAGCAACATAGGTGGGCCACATAGCTCACGTGACCTTGTGGCGTCATCACAGCCTGCCCAGCGGATTGGGAGCAAACTGCCCACCGTGACAGGTGGCATTTGAATGAATGATTGATCGCGAGAGGTTGCTCGGGAAGCAGAACCTGGGTAGCACAAGCGCCATCGGTGGCAGCACCTAGATATCATCGTAGGACAGTTGAGCGTTACTTAACACCTGCATCACTGCGCCTGGAGTCGTACGACGACTTCCAACGATTTACGAAAGTAAAGTAGAGAATGACGCATATGTGAGTATTATCCCGTTAATGCTGTCCCATAATAGCCTTAAGGCGTAGCTTACGTGCACCCTTCAATTTTTCCTTGTTTTCAATCACCCCCACCTTTCTCCGTTTTCTCGCGGTGCTGTTGACATATCCACCGAGACGTGAGACAGTTACTGCCTCATTTCTTGCTTCAAAGCCAATTTATTTTTGTTTTTGTTTTTGTTTTGTTGCGGTGAAAGCACAAAATAGGTGCGGTTAATTACAACAGACCATATACCTGTAATTAAGTGACCTGCTTTACCTGCTTGGGGTATTTCGAGAGCCGCATACTTGAAACCACTGCTGTGAGCATTGATCAGCTGCATTTGATCAGCTTGTGTTCAGCGAAAGTGCCCTGTCATGACTGAGGAATCCCTTCTTTTTTATCCTACGCGAATTTAGAAGTTTTTCCTATACAGCTTTTCATTAGGTTCCATAGATGCCGGGCTCTCATCAACCTCTGGTGACAGCATTGCTTTGTCAGCACCTATGTTTTACTGCCCAGACAAGCCAGACATTTTGACAGCCTTGGATAGACAACTGTTTCAAGCTCATTTTTCATGCTTGTTTACGGCAAAGCAGAAGTGTCGGTTATTTTAAGTATCCTTCTGTCACCATGGACAAATTTATATGCGCACCTGCATGCAGCACAGATGGCTACATTAAGACTAAAACAGCTTTTGTCTGCGTTCTTTCATTCCTGCTACTCGTTCAGAACAGCATAGCAACCACTACAAGAAGAATATTTCTAGAAAATGTTAAGCGATAACAGGAAAATAAGCGTTTGATATTGATTTATTTGTATGTTTTCACCGTTTGAAACTTGCAACTATGAGCTCTTGTCAATACGTGAACAAAGGCGCTGACAAAACTAGACTAAAATGACACACAACTTCATCTCTAGGATATGTTGCTTAGGCTGTGGGTTTTTATTTAAGGCAGGGAAAGACACGTTCATCTGCAATTTAATGTTGTTTCCATAATGCTTCTTTCCTGTTTTCTTCTGAAAGAAAAGTACCATAGGAGCCCTCTGTCCATTTAAGCGAGGCCACGCTCCGTTTCAATTCCGCCCCTGAACACGTTTTCTCCACAATTAATGCTTGAACTCTCGGGAAGAATGTCTGAGCCATAAGCACGCCGACAGCCTTTTCTTAAGGCGTTGCTCCCCACCAAACCGTTCTTGCAAAGGCAGCAGTAGCCCATTCCTCCTCTTAGCATGCACCTCAGTATTGCAGCAGTTTTTGTGCTGACCCTAGCTGCTTCGACTTTTCTCCTGGCACAAGGACGCCATCGTAAACGAGGCCTCAGTGGCAGCGGTGCTCGCGCTGCTAATGCTCAGAAGAAGTTGCCTAAAGGTGACCCGATCAGTAAGTTGCCAAAGTATATTTTAAGGCACCTTTCAGAGTGCTCGCTACGATGTGTTGTGTGAATTGTTTAATTTTTATTGGCACGCCATTTCGAGCTGTGTTGCGCGAATTCAGGTTATAATAATGTTCGTACTGTTTAAAAAAAACACTGCCTCATACCTAGATTTCTTTAATCAGAATATATTCGCTACAACAGTGTTTACCAACATTATCAGATAGCGGCGCAAGTATCTGCGCACTTTCAATCAGAATCCATGTTAGGCGATGGTGGCATAAAATATTTATTGTGTTTAATGAGAAGAATAAATAAATAAACTTCACATAGCCCTTGAAAGGGCTCCTGCAGCGGCTGCCGTCAACACGGCGTGGTCTACAGGCTTGCGCTGGCTATCCCGGGCCGAACCAGGAGCATGGCTTGCTATTAGTCTAGGGTGGGACTGGAATTAGGGGGGACTGCAGGGTTGAGTTGGTTCGCCCAGGTGGTATGGCATAGGGAACCGTATTCATTACAGTGTGGGTATATGCTATAGTAGATTTTTGAAGTGTAGCTTGTGTCAAAAGCTTAGACGGGTATGTCAATTGGTTTGTAGCTGACGCCAGCGTGTCTCGCATGAGTCGTTTGTTTGGTCTAGAGGTTTATGTGGTTTAACGTCCCAAAGCGACTGAGGCTATGACGGACGCCGTAATGAAGGGCTCCAGAAATTTCTACCACCCGAGGACCATTACCTTGCACTGACATCGCACAGTACTCGGGCCTCTAGAATTTCCCCTCCATCGAAATTCGACCTCCGCGGCCAGGATCAAGCCCCCGCCTTTTGGGTAAGCAGCCGAGCGCCATAACCACTGAGCCACCGCGGCAACATCCATGAGTCGTTCCAGGGTTGGTGTATATTTTCACCTGGCCTAGTTAAGTCTGGAGGAAATTCCCGTAGTGTGGCCGTGTTCTGAAACCGCTCTACAATGTCGATCGCTCTAAAAGCACTGCTCCTATTCGTCGCGGTCGGCTGGCGATCAATATGAGGAGAGTGGCATCGGCAGTGACCGATAAGAGCAGGGTTTTTAAACTGATCACAACTGTAGAGTGGTTTCGCAATGCATCCCCAGGTTTGGTACTGGCTCTAGCGAGTGAGTGCGGTTGGCTTCGGTTCCTGGTGCCCGGGTGTCGTTTTCGCGGCAGACAGCGCGCGCACGGTGGTTACCAGGAAGTGACTAAGTCAGGGCTAGGGGTCCATTCCAGTACTACCTTGGATGAGGTGGTGGAGTAGGATCTCAGTATTCTAGGCACGTGCGGGGATACGTAGCCCTTGCAGCAGTTTCACCGCGCTGCTTGCCCGTCTGTGATGACATGTCTGGTGTTAGTCGGAGGCTGGGGTGGGGGTTCTAACACTGTGTGTTCTAACCTGAATTCGAGGGTTTTTAACTAACCGTCCGCAGTTAGTATATGACGTCTCACATTCTTCGTAACAAATGTGTTTTCAGGCGTACCGCAAGGTGCCGTGCTCGGGCCTCTCCTTTCCTTCATATACATTAATGACCTACTTTATAACATTTCTTCTCATATCCGCCTCTTCGCCGATGATTGTGTCGTTTGTCGACCAATAACGAGCCCCACTGACTATTTCGCATTACCAAATGGCCTTACTCGCATATATGATTGGTGTAGCACTTGGCTCGTGTCACTAAATGTCTCTAAAAACCGTCTTCATGCACATCCACCGTCGTAGCAAATACTTTGTGCCTGATTATAAGATTAATAACATCCGAATTGCAAAACACTGAATCATCTAAATATCTCGATGCGCATATTTCACGTGGCCTAACTTGGGCATGTCATGTTAACCACATAATAAATTCTGGTAACCGTGTTTAGGCTATATATGCCTCAATGTTTGGCTCGTTCCTCTCCCCCTCCGATTAAACAACTTGCATTTCAAACGCTTGTGCGGCCCAATCTAGAGTATGCTAATGCTATTTTTGACTCGAACCACAATAATCTTACTAACGCCCTCGAGTCGGTGCAGAACCGCTCAACATGATTCATTTTGTCTATTATTCCTACGGTTCCAGCATCTCAGCACTAAGAGCTCACTTCAACGTAACCTCTCTAGCCTCTCGCCGTAGCATAGCGCCTCTTATCCTTTTTCATAATTTTTTTTAATTATTTGCCATCTGATAACCAGTGCACAAAAACAGCCCACCGCATCGCCCGCTCCAGCCACCTTAATGCAGTGTATACCCCACAAGCCCATACTACAATCATTCTTCCTGCGCTTAGCACGAGACTGGAATGGCCAGCCCACCGAAGTTTCCACCAGCATCAACCTACTAACGATCAAACAGCGATCAAACAGCTCATCAATAACATTTCATCGTGATTTTTATTGAAGTTTTTTGCCTCGCTACGCCCACTCCCTCACGCAATGTCTCAACATGCGACCCTTTAGACATCAAATAAACAAATGGCTAGCGCTATAGTTGCTTCATGACGAGAAAAGCAAAGCATAATTTGACAGAACGAAAAGAACAAGTAGGAAGACACCACCAGCGCTGCGGTATCTTCTTGTCCATTGTGTTCTGACAAAGTGTGCGCTGCTTTTGTCGTCATTAATCTGCACCACCTTTCTTAAGCGTCTGCTCTACTACAGGGGCTTCCTCCGCTTTCAACGTGGTCCTGGTGAGAATGGATGTTTTCGCAATCGTATCCAGCTAGTGCTTGGTGAATTACCCTGATGGTGGCTCTCCGGCCGGGGTATTGAGCTGCGATTGCTGTGCGTACTGGTGCTAATGTGCCATAGATGTAACCCAGTGGTGGACGCATGCTGTTTTGGAAGGAACTGCTTGCAAAATTACATGCAATATTATACCTGAATCTAGTGATAGATTTAAATATTTCACCTTTCCGGCTCTAACTGCTATGTGCACATGTATTTGTCTGAGGCTGATAAAGCATTATTCTCATATCCTTTCTTAGAGGAGCATAGAGTTCTACTTCCTCCAACTGTTTTTGTCATCCTCATCACAATCACCCTGAAGCGTCCACTGCAGGACAAAGGCTTCTCCATATCCCTACAAACAACCCTCTGCGGCAACCGTGTCACCACACACTTCTCAATCTCATCCTCACACCTGAATTTTTGCCGCCCGCTTGTCTTCTGTCGGAATCCAATCCGTTACCCTTAACGGCCACCACTTATCCTTCCTTCGAAATGCATGCTCTGCGCATGCCCATTGCTTCTATATTTCAACTAGCATATTATTAACTCGCATTTATTCCCTAACCCACTCTGCTCTCTTCCTGGCTCTTAACATTATACCTATCATTTTCCTATCCGTAGCTTGGTTTGTACTCCATTTAACTTCAACCCTCTTTGTTAGCTTCCGCGTTTCTTCCCCATAAGTGAGCACCTGCAAGACGCCGCGGTGGCTCAGTGGTTATGGCGCTCCGCTGCTGACCCGGAAGACGCGGGTTCGATCCCGGCCGCGGCAGTCTAATTTCAATGGAGGCGAAATTCCAGAGGTCCGAGTACTGTGCGATGTCAGTGCACAAATAAAAAACCTCAGGTGGGCGAAATTATTGGAGTCCTTCACTACGGCGTCCCTCATGGCTGAGTTGCTTTGGGACGTTAAACCTCCATAAACCAATCCTAATGTCTGTGTCGACGCGCGCAGTTTACTTTATTTTTCGCCCTTTTTTTTATAAGGCCTCTGTTTTCACTAAAGGTTCCGTATTTCTTCGTAACATCCGGTGTTCTGTCCATGCACGTAAATTTGTGTCTATTTTTTTGTCGCTTTACGCTGCGTGGCACGCAAGATTTAGTTGAAATGATTCTGCCACATGTAGCGGAGCTGCCATGGACGAGCCTCAGGCACTTAGCAAGCGTGCTTGCTTTTCGCTGAATTCCAGAGTTAGCCAAGAAAAGCCACTACCATTTTTTCTCACCTTCTGCTTCACTTAATCAAAAAGCAACTTAAAATACTTTAAAACTTTAAAACTTTCACTGATCATTTCAGAGGTTAAGCAATCAATTTGTCGGACTTATTATGAATATCTCTCGGAACACTCTCATTTATTCCTCTTTTTTAGCAGTTTATCGAGAGAATTGCACAAGTTTCCCAACGTCTGTCGAGTCAAGGAAGCCTAGTGATGTTGAAAGCATTCGTATGCCTGGATAAACGCCGATGTTCCACTTCATTTCTTTCTTTTCTCTGAAAAGCTATCACGTCTGCGTCGCAGTGGAGCATTGGCCGACAGCTCCAACTTTGCCAGACTCAAAATATACTATAACTGAGCAATCTAGAATACTGAGCACCTGCGCTTCGCTTCTGCTCACACAAGTAGTCATTAATCCGCATCAGATTCAAACTAGTTGGCAGTATTATTAAAAGGAGCACCCGCGATACCTTTTTCTTAGTTTCTCCTGTTCGACTGCAAAAGCGATTCTTTCAATAACCTATGCCTTAACGCGTTTCCGGCTGCGCAGCGATCTGCACAAGTTGGCTCGTCTATAATATGGAGGAAGGGCAACGAACAAACCTTATTGACATCCACGGTTCCAACGAGACAAAGTTAAGGCTCATGTTCAGCGCAAAACCCGTTGCCTTCCCTGAGGCACTGTTGTGCCGAGGAACCGACGTAACGCGTGTATGGCTAGAATGAAAGTAATTCGAAAGATGACTTGCAATGTGAAATAAAGGTCGGCACATGTTTAACAACTCAACCTTATACAGTAAGTGTTTTTTTGTCTGGATTCGACCCCACAACTATTGGGTCGCCAGGCTACACGGTCTCTGCACCGTCTCTCTAGCCCCATGTGCTGCGATGATCCCCATGTGGACATCACCGCAGTGCTCAAAGCTACACACAAAAAATGTACACGCCATCGGGTTTACTACCCGGGTCAGTAGTCTAGCCACTGCAAAGCTATGTAAGTAAAGAGCTGATCTCAATCACATCCTCTGGGAGTGTCATCAGGCTCTCTCTGAGGAAAGAAGCACAAAGTCTCTAGACCAATCGGCGACATTCAAGAGTTCCGAGTACTGTGCGATGTCAGTGCACAAATAAAAACCTCAGGTGGGCGAAATTATTGGAGTCCTTCACTACGGCGTCCCTCATAGGCTTAGTTGCTTTGGGACGTTAAACCTCTATAAACCAAGCTTAATATCTGTGTCGACGCGCGCAGTTAACTTTAATTTTTCGCCCTTTTTTTTATAAAGCCTCTGTTTTCACTAAATGTTCCATATCTTTTCGTAACATCCGGTGTTCTGTCCATGCACGTAAATTTCAGTCTACGTTTTTTGTCGCTTTACGCTGCGTGGCACGCAAGATTTTGTTGAAATGATTCTGCCACTCGCACCTTACTGCATCTGAAAAGAGTTCCCGTATATTGCCGTTTCAAGTTTTTTTTTCAGCTTGCTTCACCTTTTCTCTTACAGAATGTTCACCGAGAGAAGTGTTCAACTCGTGCCACTGCGGCGGAATGGATTGCAAAAGTATTGTTCATCCTTCCCCAGGGTGGAGCATGTGCCCAGCGGTGTGCATGCCTGGTTGTGATTGTCGGCAAGGCTTCTTCAGGAATAAGCAAGGGCAGTGCGTACCTCCGAAGGAATGCTTAAAAAGTTATCCAGGGCACACTTTGAAGATAGTTAAGCCGTCATGAAGAGCTAGAAAAGCATGGGTTAGTCTGCCATGAGCTGGAATGCAGCCTCTGTCCGGTTGCCCACTTTAACAAAGGAGGCGGCGAGGAATATGGAATCCTTTCTATGCGCCCATTAATAAACTATCCGGAAATGCGCACTTACGTGAATAATGTTCCTTTTTTTGTATTTACTGAGCGCAAACAACGCTAGCGGTGCGTCCCTCGAATAAGTGCGTGAAATCGACCTCTTTCTCCAGGGCCGTCCTGGTGCAACTGCTGCGGAAGCCTACAACTCCGTTATTTCACAAATTGACAGGGTCTGTTTCTCGGACACATTCTCTCCTTCAGAAAATGCAAAAGCTGCCTGTGCCTGAGAATTTTCGGGCTATTTTTGTTTTCATTTGAATTTTCTCGGATTTTTTTCGAGTAACGCAGTACGACGGCTGGAGCAGGGATTAACGCGATGGTGTAAAGACTCGTTCTGCTGAAAACCCGGCGTCAGCTGTCGTCCGGCGTCAGGCGGAAAAAATCCAAAATTTTCGGAATGAAATCAATCGGCATAGGGGTTCGAACCCAGGCCCTCTGCGTGCCAGGCGGGCAGGCAGCTCACAGGTAAATTGGTTTTGGGGGAAAGTAAATGGCGCAGCATCTGTCTCGCATATCTGCGGACACTGTACCGCGCCGTAAGGGAAGAAATAAAGAAGGAAGTGAAAGAAGAAAGAAGTGCCGTAGTGGAGGGCTCCGCAATAATTTCGGCCACCTTGGGATCTTGAAAGTGTACTAACATCGCACAGCACACGGGCGCCTTAGCGTTTTGCCTCCATAAAAACGCAGCCGTCGCGTTCAGGTTCGAACCTGGGAACTACGGGTCAGTAGCCGAGCGCTCTAACCACTGAGCCACTGCGGCGGGTCTGAGTGTTGAACAGGATGCGTATTCCTGAGTAGTGGGGGTACAATTATATTGTCCTGAATTTCTCCGAGCATGTCAACTTTGGCGGTTCTGTTATCTCGACTCATATGGAGTTTGTGTAGAATTGCCCGGCCGGTTGTGGTCCCGGCTAAGCGTTCGATTTGGAACGTTCTTACTGCTTCCGTAATTTCTTGCAGGGTGCTGTGCATGCCTAGTTCTAGGAGGCGGTGAGTGGATGTACGGACGGGCAATTCTAGAGCTTTCTTCGTGCACCGCCTGATAATTCTATCTTTTCTTTCTCAGAAACTTTAAGATCGAAGTAGGGGGCAGCATTCTAGATACGGCTAACTACGAAGTCCTGTACCAGCCGCAGAAGATTCTGCTCTTTCATGCCGTGTGTCTTGTTGGCAATCCGTTGTATGAGGCGCATCGTTTGTTGTGCGCAATTCTCCATCTTAGTAATTACACCACTGTTACACCCGTTGCATTGTATAATCATGCCTAGAATTCTGATGTTTTCAACATGAGAGATCTCTGCCCCTTGCTCCTGTTATTTAATGTTAGGGATGGTTGTAGTTTGTCTTTGATGCAGAGGTTGATAAAAAAGAAGTTCGGACTTCTCCGGCAAGCATTGCAAGTCCCTACGACTTATATAGTTTTCGACTTCATTTATGACCTTTGTAGCGTACATTCGAAATGCGCGTCGTTTCTACGGGTCATCCCCATGGTGATGTCGTCCGCATACATGCAGAAGTTCAAGCCACCTATTCCCTCCAGCCTCATTGGTAGCGGTATCATGGCCGCGTTGTAGGGAAGAGGGGAAAGTACCGAACCCTGCGGGGTGCCTATGCTGACCAAGTGTGCGTCTTGAGACTGACTTACACCAAAGTAGATGCGCGCTATCCTGCCCGAAAAGAAATTGGCAACGTAGTTAGATGTGTGGTCCCCGACGTTTAGGACAGCCTGGTTTTCCAGTATCGCCTCGTGTTTTACATTATCGAAACCTTTCGTGAGGTCAAGTCTCATTATTACTTTCGTATCGAGCGACGTAGTGTCTACAATGTCATGTTTAAGTTATATCATGACATCTTGCTCGGACAAAAGCGTTATAAAACCTATCATCGAATGGCGGTATAAGTCGTCGTCTTCCATGAAGTTGTTTTGTCGCGTTTGTATCACATGTTCCATCAGTTTTCCAATGCAAGATGTGAGGGATATAGGCCTTAGATTTTCTAGACAGAGTGGTTTCCCTGGCTTAGGTATGAAACTACCTTAGCGGTTTTCCACTGTTTGCGAATCTCCCAGCATTCTCGCATGAAATTGGTCAGCGCTGTTATAGATTTTTCGTCTAGGCTTCTAAGCATTTTGTTGGTTACACCTTCGGGTCCAAGGCCTGATTTGGTTTTGAGCATTAGTATTTCTGCTGGAACCTCGATTTCGTGGTTAGGGGCGTCTAGTTTGCTGTTGGGTTTAGCCTCTTGACGCGGTAAGGGAGTTCTGGTGGCGGAGCCTATGTATCGACAATGAATTGCATCGAGGAGTTCCTGTTCCGAACCTTCAAATTTATAACCTATTGCTGTAAATTTTGTCGCTGTGTTAACTTACTACCTTCTGCATCGAGGAAGTGCCGAAGGAGGTTCCATGTTTTGGCGAGGCCGATGTTGCCATCAAACTGGTCACACATTGTTTCCCAGCTCTGATCGCCGGGTCAATGTGAATATTCCTCAATCTTTTTGTTGCTACGCGCTAGGCGTCTTCTGAGATCTCGATTCCACATTTCTCTCTTTAATCACTTTTCCATACTAGCATTGGCCTCCCACATATGAAGAAGGTGGCTGTCTAGTACTTCGTGTTCCGCATTGTCGTCGAGCGTTTTAGTCGCATGCTTAGCATAATTGCGGAGTTCCTCCGCCCATTGTTCTATGTTTGTGATTTCTGTCTTCCTCTCGTCCTGGTTACGAGCGTGGTGGAAAGCGTCCAATTCGATAATATGCGGGGAGCACGTTTGCCGCTCGGCAGGGCCAACGTAAGTTTCCGTGACAAGTATGTAATGGTCACTGCCTAGGTTTAGCAAGGAGTTGTACCATTAGCTGTGCTTGTTGCCGATACGCGTGACTTTTCTGATAGCGAGTCGAATTTTACTTTCTTTTGACTTCGAGTGCTAAAACTCGGAATGAAGAGACTGCGTTGGGTCTTTTTGGCCCGGAATAAGTTCGACGAGGACGTTCTGAATGTGGCGGATGCCCGCGCCATGCTCAATGGCCGTAATGTTCCTTCTAGTGAATGTGGTAACATTAAATTTGTCGCCTGCGTCGTTCAAGGCTTGATAGCCAACTAATTTTGACGCGCCTCCAATTTCCTGGAGGGCGATAACGTCTGGGTGGACCTTCAGAGACGCAAGGAGCTGCTGAAGGATCGGCTTTTTTGGAAGAAGGCGATGATTATCGAACCCAACAATTATGTACAAAATAATTTTAAGCAGGAAACAGTTTATTAACGCAATTTTTTCATCTATTGTAAAATCCCCACTATAACAATCAATAAAAATCAGCTGCGGTTCAACTACTGCTGAACCTGATCAGAGAGCAAAAGTGGTGGTGTATCGGGCAAGTGACGCGGCTTGGCTTCTGACGTCGAGTGCGTTCCGCACACTGGATAGGCAACGCGCCCACCCTGCAAGGTGGCGGATAAATTAATGGTTGATCGCGAGAGGTTTGTCACCCAATGAAGGCTGTGGCTTATTGATGCAGTGACGCGTGTCTGACACAACGTTGTTTGTCCGCGCTAATGCATGCAGCCCACATCTCTCTCTCTCCCCTGCGCCACGTACCTCAAAGCACGATTGAGGCGTCCACTGCCCCAGAAAGCCAGTTATGCAGCTTCCTTTCCTCAAAATCATCAGTCTAGAGCGTCGTCAACGTTAACGCCAATCAACACAAAGGACACCAACGGTCTACAGCTTCAGTGCCGAGTTTGTGCTACAACGTTGTAAGCAGCAACGAATGCAGCTCACATCTATCACTACCGCCACGTAGCTTAAAGAGCGACTGAGGTGTCTACCGTATCACTGGGCCAGTTATGCGCCTTTCCTTTGCTTTCTAAGAAAATTTAAGATTGGTTTTTAAAATTGGATCTCAAGAAAGCAAATATCTCAGTAACTGTCTCACATATATCAGTGAACACCCGAACCGCGCCGTAAGGAGTTTGACCCCTGGCACAAGCACCGCGAGATCGTTACGACATAGCGTACTGAAGCTGTCGCCTCACTATGCGCAGATCTCCCTCGGCAGGCTTTCCATTTTTTGCTATTAACGCTTTTGCTATCGTCAGAGGCGTTCCCATTGGTTTTGTGAGCGATTAAGAAACTTTAAAAGAAAGAATATGCTGCACATCGCAAGAATCAACCACTACCTTTATTATTTCCGTAACTGTACCTTAGAAATTTAATAACAATAATAATTGGTTTTTGAGAAAGGAAATGGCGCAGTATCTGTCTCCTGTATCGATGGAAACCTCAACCGCGCTGTAAGGGAATGAATAAAAGAGGGAGTGAAAGAAGAAAGGAAGAAAGAGGTGCCGTAGCGGAGAGTCCCGGAATAATTTCGACTACCTGGGGATCTTCAACGTGCACTGACATCGCACAGCACACGGGCGCCTTAGCGTTTTTCCTCCATAAAAACGCAGCCGCCGCGGTCGGGTTCGAACCCTTAGAAATTTAATAATAATAATGATAATAATAATAATAATAATAATAATAATAATAATAATAATAATAATAATAATAATAATAGTTGCTTTTGGAGGAAGGGAAATGGCGCAGTATCTGTCTCATATATCGTTGGACACCTGAACCGCGCAGTAAGGGAATGATATAAAGAAGGGAGTGAAAGAAGAAAGGGAGAGAGAGGTGTCGTAGTGGAGGGCTCCGGAATAATTTCGACCACCGGGGAATCTTTAACGTGCACTGACATCGCACAGCACACGAGCGCCTTAGCGTTTTGCCTCCATAAAAACACAGCCGCCGCGGTCGGGTTCAAACCCGGGAACTTCGGATCAGTAGTCGAGCGCACTAACCACTGAGCCACCGCGGCGGGTGTAGAAATTTGCAATATTCAAAATTTTTTACAAGAATGATGGATATATATGTGCTGCTGCCCCAATGGGGGTGCGTGAAATGAAAATGAACCTTGTTTTTTTTTAGAAAAAGAATTGGCGCAGTAACTGTCTCACATCTCTGCCGACACCCGAACCACGCCGTAAGGGAAGGAATAAAGAAGGGAGTGAAAGAAGGAGCGAAAGCAGTGCCGTAGTAGAGGGCTCCGGAATAATTTCGAAAATCTAGGGATCTTTAACGTGCACTGACATGAATGGATGGAAACAACTTTTATTAGACAAAAAAGCTAGAAGATTGGTAAATCAATTGGTTTTTGGGGAAAGCAAATGGCGCAGTATCTGTCTCACGTATCGGCGGACACCTGAACCGCGCCGTAATGGAAGGGATAACGGAGGGAGTGAAAGAAGAAAGGAAGAAAGAGGTGCCGTAATGGAAGGCTCCGGAATAATTTCGACCACCTGGGGATCTTTGACGTGCACTGACAACGCACAGCACATGGGCGCCTTAGCGTTTCGCCTCCATTAAAACGCCGCCACCGCGGTCGGGTTCTTCAAAACTGAAAATTGGTTTTTGTGGAAGGAAATGGCGCAGTATCTGTCTCATATATCGGCGGACACCTGAACCGCGCCGTAAGGAAAAGAATAAAGGATATAGTGCAAGAAGAATGGAAAAAAGAGTTGCCGTAGTGGAGGGCTCCGGAATAATTTCGACCACCTGGGGATTCTCTTACGGTTATTTTTTTCCTTTATGACTTTGGCGAGTGTTCGTTTAAAAGGATATGCTGGGGATCTTTAACGTGCACTGACATCGCACAGCACACGGGCGCCTTTGCGTTTCGCCTCCATCGAAACGCGGCCGCCGCGGTCAGGTTCGAACCCGGGAACTCCGGATCAGTACCAGAACGCTCTAACCACTGAGCCACCGCGGCGGGCTTGTGAGAGCAGTTGCTCTTCCCGAGCACTGTGACAATCAATAGCTCCCGGAAGCCTCATTTGTTCGCGCGTAGTACTTAGGGAGGCTGTCGGCGTTGTCTCTTTTTGTAACAAATTTATTTAAGTGTGTGTACCACTCCCCTCAGTAATGCCCTGAGGGCCATGAGGGTATCTGAAGGAAATAAATTAAATAAATAAATATATTTTGCACGTAACTTTCTCAGTCATTTTCGTTATTGCTGAGTAATTCTGCTTCTGGCGTCTCCCTCTTATTCTTTAGAAGTAGAGAGTGGGAGAAGGCAAGCTGCAGAGGGATAGGGGGACGGTTTACATGCTGTAGGTGTAATGGGAAAATTCCTCTAAACACTACCTAAATGGTCGAGGCCTCACACAGACGCCGATGCCGCCAAATAGCTCTCGCCAACGTGACCTTCCTGATTAATGTTAATTTTTTTTAGAAAAGGGAATGACTAAAAAACTGTTTCACTTCTCAGTGGACACCACAAGCGCACCGTAAGGGAAAGGAGAATGCGTCGTCAATCGGTGCCACTAGACATATGCACAAAGTGTTCAGCGTACGCCTTTCGCTGTATAATGTCTCGTGTTCTATGCTTGCTTTCTTAGAAAGAGTTAGAGCTTTGCTTTATGGCCCTGATACATTGAGGTTAACTTGTCCGCGACAGTGTCCTCTTGAGAGGAAGGTGTTAATTTGCTGGAGTTCACTCATCCACCTCCAACATACAAGTATGACCCGCTTTATGTCAGGCCGGAAGCAGCAGACGGCCGCGGTGAATTACAAGCTGTAAGCCTTTCTCGTAACGTGTTGCCCCATTCCGCTGTTCATATCTCCAGGCTGATTGTTTATGTCACCTCGTCGCAATTTTGTTGAACTGCAGGTGGTCGAAATTTCCGGAGCCCTTCATTGCGGCGTACCTCGTAGCCTGAGGCACTTTGGGAGGTTAAACTTCCATAAACCAAGTTATAATCACAGCGACAGCTGTTAAGCGCCCGTTGCTCGGTGTACTCCCATGGCAACACTCCAGAAGGAACACTCGGAAGGTGGTTACCGGGCAACGTGGAAGGTGTGGAATGAGCGGAGAAATGTGCAGCCCGTGAGTGTTTACCGCAGGAACCGTCCAGAGGGCGGTTACCATCTCCGGAAGAGGGTATCAGGTGAGCGGAGAAATTGCCAACCGGAGAATGAAGGACGAGGAGGGTTACCATGGAAGGGGGCTTCATGCCGAGAGCGTAGGAAGGCGTAACCAGAGGTTGGTTACTACGATAACCGTCCGGAAGGTGATTGCCGTAGAAGGAGTGTGTGGCGGAAGCCGACAGATCACCATTTGGAGCATGATTACCATATAAGGAGAAGGCTATATTGAGAGAGCGTAATAACACACAACCGGCACGTTGTTGCAGTGGCAACCAACCGGGTCGAAATTTCAAGGAGATAAGAGTCTGGTGGAAACTTGCTTGACTTGGGTACCAAGCAGTGCGCTCAAGGCGTCAGGGATCTGTGAGAATGGTCGTAAGCAAAGTTGACGAGTTTTCGGATATTATAGAAGGGAGAAAGGCGGTCCAGGGGGGAAGACGAATGGCGTCACTGGTGGCGGGGGGGGGGGGAGAAGAAGAAGAAACATGTACCCCAGGTTGACCCTAACTGTACACCGAAGAACAACCGCAGCTGCGCCCCGACAGATTTGAGAGAAATGCTACAGAAAAAAATTTCACTTCCTTGGCTCAGCTACGCCAGGATATACGTAGCGAGAGATGCAGTTCCAACCTCGTTACGCACGTTGTCGAGCTCGTTGTTCTGACTCTAATGTTAAGCATTGAAAAAGTATGCGGTGAAATACATTAATTATTCAATTGTTCTGACAGAGATAAACACTGCCCGATGATCGGTTAAGTAACACGCAATTGTCTCAATGCTGCCTACACAGTACTTAGACTGGTTGGTTTCTCTCAGATAGACAAGCTGCTATGCGCTGCGTGTTACGCCCCGCCTCTTGGCGTCTCCGCTTGGCAAGACGTTCTTCTCTTTACTAAGACGTCTCCGCCATTCGTTTAGCCTTCCGATGTTCATTCTTTCTCTGCAGAATGGCCAAGTGTCAGGCCACTTCTGGGTCCGAAGCATTGATCTTCTCCTGATTATACCACCGCATAGTGGCGGCTGGAGTCTCCTTTTTGTCACCCATACGAAGGGATTGCGATACACCGAATAATATCACCTCAGCTCTTATACACACAGCCGCACATACGCAGTTTATCCACACGACCCCACAAGCGGCCGCGGCGGCGGCCGAGCTCTGACGTCATGCGCCGCACACCTGCTGCCCTTTTCCGGTTGCCGCGCATGCGCATTCACGCGCGGCGCCGGTGGGCGTAGTCGTACCGACGTGGCTCCTCGCTCGGCGGCGGCGGCTGCGAACTCTGAGGTCATGCGCCGCGCACCTGCTGCTCCTCTCTGGTTTCGCGCATGCGCATTATTGGCCTCCCAGGCTCACAGCGAAATGCTCGACGGGGTAGCGTAGTGTAGCTCTCGCTACAAAAACTGACAGGCAGGCAGGAGTGTTGTAGCGTTAACTGAGCTACAACATCTAAAGGTCGCTGTCGGAAAACTCCAACGAGAGCGACGGCTGGTGACCACAACGGATCTCATACCGAGCAGCTGTAGCCAAATGAATCGTCCAGAAATTATTTGGTGAATGTCTCGGTTGCAGCCTCTCTCTTGATTGCTGAGCTGGATTGATGATTTCATCGCCTCGCTTCTGACTCGACGGCTAGAACTGCAGGGTTCTGGCGTCTAATTCAATTCGCCTGGAGTGTCGTGGCTCTAAATGTGTCTGAAGTGTCGAGGTCTTCACATCTAAGTCGCTTTGCTTTAGCCTTTGCGGCCCAAACGTATGAGTCTTCTCGTTTATATGCTGCTTTGTTGCTGCCTCCGTGATATGTTATACAGGATTGTTTAGGCGAGCTAGACGTTTTTCAGTCCCAATCTGGAGATCGCTGGGCCGCGAAAAGGTCAGGTCTCGATTCCTCGTCATGCCGGGTGCATTCCCCTCCGCCGAAGACTTATCTAAAACACAAGAACGCGTCCTACCGCGCCTGCAAACCAATACGCTGCTCTGCCGAGCGGGAATAAAATATTTCAATGCAAAATTTAATGGACAATGTCAGCACTGTAGTGATTTGGCACATATCTATCACATGGTCTGGGCCTGCGAACATATTCCTAAACAATCCCCTGCCCCACTCGACGAGGACTGGGAGGCAATCCTGTCCAGCAGCTCCAGACTATAGGAGTAACGAGCTCTTGTCAAACGGGCTTGAGCGACGGCTTCGACCACTGACGTCCCGGACTAAGGACGACACCTAGTTTAGTGGAGTCCCCGGGCTTGACCCTCTCTCATTTTTGAATAAAAAGCTTTCAGTACTACCGCCTCGATGACATTTCAGCAGCAATCATCAGAGATTCTGTGGCAAAGTGGTTTGTTTGACAAGTCCGACGTTGCTCATCTTCAGTGAGGCTGTGTCACGTCCTTCTTTTGTTAAAACGCTAGTGTCGCCTTCTCTCTGCCTAATTACATGCTGCACGCGCTAACACGCTCATTGGTTTACAAAAAATGTCATGCGTGGCGTCCTTCTATACATGAAGATCAGCGTATTGTCCAGCGCGTTCCCATGGCAGTCGCGCCCACCTCGATGGGGATGCGGCTGACACCACATTTTTGAGCAACGAGCTAAAAACTTCAAACGCTGTGAAAAGTGGTCAAGATGTGCTTTAAAAGGGTTTTTTTTTTTTGCAAAAGAGTATTTGAGAGACAATAGTGATACGTTGTTCAGAAGGATGCTGTTTTGAAAAAAAAATGCTTTACTGAGTTGGTGATGCATTCTTTTGTGTTATTTGGCGACTCCTGATCCGTTAATGTGCCGGAGGCCAGCATCGTGACAGCGCTCATGTCGTCTTAATTCATATTGTTTGCGCACATCAGGTTCACCATGGGTTTTTCGCCTGCAAGCTGTTTCTCGTGCGTGATAGTCGTGCCGCTGCGCTATTTCGCCTGAACGCGCCTCGGTTTCATTTGCCGGTCCTCGGAACACGTGTGAACCTTGCGTTGTTTACCATGTCTGGCGGAAACTGAGAAAGCGGTGCGCCTTGCCCCCAAGCGGCAAAAGCAGCAGAGCGATCACATTTGCTCAAATATTCGCTCAGTCCCTCCTTTATTCCTTTCCTTACGGCGCGGTTCAGGTGTCCGCCGAGATTTGAGACACAACTGTGCCATTTCTTTTCCCCAAAACCAATTTTCTTTTTCATTTTACTCCGGCGCTGGTGGCCGGAAAGCATACAGCCCAACGCGGTGGCTCACTGGCTCATGCACTTTGCTACTGATCTTGAGAACGCAGATTGAAACCGGCCGCCGCGGCTGCATTTCGATGGAGACGAAACGCAAGAGGCCCGAGTACTGCGAAATACCACAGGCGGTCGAAATTTATCTGGAGCCCTTGACAACGCAAACGGTACTTCTTTCTCTATTCCTTCTTTCACTCCTTCCTTGCTCCCTTCACTCTCGTCGCAGTTTTGGTGTCCATCCAGAAAGATGACAGTCGCTGCACCCTTTCCTTTCCTTAAAAAAATGTGGTAAAGGTACGTCTTCTTTAAAGGACAAGCGCACCTTTTTTCAAACATTGAGCGATTATTAAGGATTAAAAATTATATAGGCTTTAGTTAAACATTCCAAAGTACCGCCGCCGCGGTGGCTTAGTGATTATGACGCTCGGCTGCTGACCCGAAAGACGCGGGCTCGATCCCGGCCGCGGCGGTCGAATTTCATGGAGGCGAAATTCTAGAGGCCCATGTACTGGGCAATAACAGTGGACGTTAAAGAACCCCAGGTGGTCGAAATTTCCGGAACCCTTCACTACGGCGTCCTTCGTAGCATGAGTACCTTTGGGACGCTAAGCCCCCACAAGCCACAATCCACAAACATTCCAAAGTTTTTCGTGCTACCATTTAAAATGGCGACGTAGCCAGCGATTAAAGTTCCGGCTTCTCCTGACAGACCCGCCGCGGTGGCTCAGTGATTAGGGCGCTAGACAACTGATTCGGAGTACCCAGGTTCGAACCCGACCGCGGCGGCCGCGTTTTGACGCAGGTGGAACGCAACGGCGCCCTTGTGCTGTGCGATGTCAGAGCGCGTTTAAGATCCCAAGGTAGTGGAAATTATTGCAGAGCCCTCTACTACGGCACCTCTTTCTACCTTTCTTCTCTCCCTCTCTCCTTTATCTATTTCCTTGCGGCGCGGTTCAAGTGTCCGCCGAGATGTGAGACAGATACTGCGCCATTTCATTTCCCCAACAACCAAGTTTCAATTTTAAGTTTTTTTTTTGACAGCCCCGAAAGAGTGATTGATAATAATAATAATTGGTTTGGGGGGAAAGGAAATGGCGCAGTATCTGTCTCATTTATCGTTGGACACCTGAACCACGCCGTAAGGGAATGGATAAAGGAGAGAGTGAAAGAAGAAAGGAAGAGAGATGTGCCGTAGTGGAATGCTCCGGAATAATTTCGACCACCTCAGGATCTTTACCGTGCACTGACATCGCACAGCACACGGGCGCCTTAGCGTTTTTCCTCCATAAAATGCAGCCGCCGCGGTCGGGTTCGAACCCGGGAACTCCGGATCAGTAGTGCCCCGCCGCGGTGGCTCAGTGGTTAGCGCGCTCGACTACTGATCCGGAGTTCCCGGGTTCGAACCCGACCGCGGCGGCTGCATTTTTATGGAGGAAAAACGCTAAGGCGCCCGTGTGCTGTGCGATGTCAGTGCACGCTAAAGATCCCCAGGTGGTCGAAATTATTCCGGAGCCCTCTACTACGGCACCTCTCTCTTCCTTTCTTCTTTCGCTCCCTCCTTTATCCCTTCCCTTACGGCGCGGTTCAGGTGTCCAACGATATATGAGACAGATACTGCGCCATTTCCTTTCCCCCAAAACCAATTATTATTATTAGTCGGGCGCCCTAACCACTGAGCCACCGCAGCGGGTCCGAAAGATTGCGCCTAAACTAGTTCTGACGGAAACAACCCTTCTGACAAAAGCAGTGTCATCTACCTCATGGATTTTCCACTATTATTGCGAATTATAGCCACATTTGCTATATCCGGTAAATTTCCTCGTTATATCAGTGTATAAATTTCATAAACGTGTGTGGCACAACACGACGAATCGTTTGACACCATCCGGAACCCTCTGCGACAAATTGTTCGGTCGTAATGGCCGTCTGAAGTTCCTTGGAATGCACTTTTGGGGGGCGGGAAGGTCATCGGCGCGAATCCCACAAATACTTTTGTCTTCATCTCAATTAGTAATTTTATTGTCAGGAACACGCCAAATCATTTGACACCACTTCGAATAATCTGCGTCAAGCGGGTGGCCGCCGAATTTTACGCGAATGGTGGTCCTGTGGTGGGGTGTCCCACTTCGATGGCCGCTATTCTGGCACATATAAACAATAATAATAATTGGTTTTGGAGGGAAAGGAAATGGCGCAGTATCTGTGTCATATATCGTTGGACACCTGAACCGCGCCGTAAGGGAAGGGATAAGGGAGGGAGTGAAAGAGGAAAGGAAGAGAGAGGTGCCGTAGTGGAGGGCTCCGGAATAATTTCGACCACCTGGGGATCTTTCACGTGCACTGACATCGCACAGCACACGGGCGCCTTAGCGTTTTTCCTCCATAAAAACGCAGCCGCCGCGGTCGGGTTCGAACCCGGGAACTCCGGATCAGTAGTCGAGCGCCCTAACCACTGAGCCACCGCGGCGGGTCATGCGAATCGAAAATGCTGGTATGAGTGAGGCGCTGCGCACCCACTATTTCTATGGGATAGAGTGTGGTAACTGTTTTGGTCACTCAATGCGACATTCATTGTAGACAGACGCTTCCTTGACAAACGTAAGCATCAAAAGCTAAGGCTCTTAAGAACAGAAAGAGGCACCGTAGTGGTGAGCTCCGAAATAATTTCGCTCAAGGTCCAGATTCCCATGGAGTGTCTTCTTGACAGGCATTCTCTAGATCGCCCACTCTCCGGCAGGACGCTGAAATGCTCTCGTAAAGCAGCAGGAGAGATCGGCGGCTTCGTGCACGCCCTCTATGCGTCAGACACCCGCCACGACTACGTGCTTCGCAGCGTCACATTGGGGACACCCACAAAAATGCTCACGTCCAACCTACTTTAATACACCCATTTCCTATGCACCGCCTGCCCCATCACTCGCTTCGCTGTTGGGACTACATTGACGGCTGTTCACATTCTTGTCGTGGTGCGGAACCACTTGTGGAGTGCTGCTATGGTCAGCATAGTCCGAGTTGCTGGCGTGGTGGACGCATGCTTAATCCTTCAGGAACGGCCACGCGGTGAAACAGACAAAATAAATTCGTTAGAACATTTCCGTGGATACCTATAATGAACATTCCTCACAACGAGTTCCATAATTATATATTGTTTATGATTTATGGTTTATGGGTGTTTGACTTCCCAAATAAACTCAGGCTATAAGAGACGCCGTTGTGAAGGGCTCCGGAAATTTCTACCACTTAACGTGCACTGACATTGCACAGTACACGGCCCTATTGCAGTTCGTCTCCATTGAAATTCGACCGCCGCGGCTGGGATCGAACACGCGTCTTTCGGGTCAGCAGCCGAGCGCTCTAACAACTTAGCTACCACGGCGGCTTCATAATCTCACATGTTTTCCGTATAGACCATATAGAAACTAGAATAAATGATGTCTACAATGGCCATAAGGACGAAGCATATTCAGTCGAAAAACTGAATACCGAGAATTCCAATACTGACAGGTCAAATGGCCTAATAATGGCAGAAATTATGCAGTAGTTTAAATCGAAATACGATGAGATCAAGATAGAAAATTTGATTTAAAATTTATTTTTCTGCTTATTGTGTTCTGATCGCTACTGCATTTTAACATGCTCCTCGTGTTTTGAATGGAGTCGCAACGTATAAAGCATCAGCTCGTATAGTGAAGAATGTTTCATCAAATTGCCGCTCCAGAAAGCAATACTCGGAACAGGCCTTCGTGGTCACAGACTGAGCAGGAGATGTCAGCAATTAAATAAGGAGCAAAAATACAGAACACAAGCGATGAAGCGACAACATGCATTCGGTAAACAGTGCACGAAATGTTCCATTTCAGGGAAGCATTTAATAACGTTGTAAGTAATAGAAGGAGCAGGAGGAGGAAAGGCAGGGAGGTTAACCAGACGAATAGCCGGTTTGCTACCCTGCACGGGGGATTGGGGTGAGGGGAGAAAAAATGAAGGAGAAAAGACAGTTGCAGGAAATTAGTCACTATGTAAAGTTACAGCGTTCAGTAAAGCCACAGCCTGTCGTGCAGGCCAGAAGTGCTCAAAAACCGGAGCAGTGCCTTGGAGGCCTTCAACGACCGCCGCTGCCAGTGGCCGAGAATCTTCGTTTCCGTCAGTGGGCGCAGGTATAGATGCTCCAGCGCACGGCAGAGAGACTGCCTTTCGGCTCTGTAGGCAGGGCATTCACAAAGAGTGTGGGCTATTGTCTCACCACACCCGCAGAAGACACATGCAGGGCTGTCAGCCATACCTATTAAGAAGGAGTAGTGCTTGTTGAAAGCTACACCAAGCCACAGGCGACGCAACAAAGCTGATTCACGTCGTGGTAGGCCGGATGGAAGCCGAAGCTTCAGATGTGGGTCCAAGGTTTTTAAACGCGAATGCGAGAACTACCCTGAATTCCCCGCAGCAAGCGTGATGTCCCGCGACAGTGGCCTAAGCCTACCCGCTGCGTCGGCTCTCGAGATGGGGATGGGCACCGAATCATCCTCATGGTGAGCAGTTCGCGTGGCCTCGTCCGCGCAGTGGTTGCCTGCTATGCCGCTATGTCCTGGCAGCCATTGGTAAACAATATCGTGCCCTTTGTTGATGGCTTTGTGGTGGAGCTCTCGGAATGTAATAGCATGTTCCAGACGGACGGCGGCTGTGTTTAGCCTACTATACCACTCTGTGGCTTGTTACTGCATCGTTTTGTGAGTAATAGCATGTTCCAGTACAGAACGATGCAGTCACAAGCCACAGAGTAGTATAGTAAGCTAAACACAGCCGCCGTCCGTCCGAGCTAATGAAACGATATAACCGGTACTCATTCCATCACGCTCCTCAATCCCCCCCGCTAACGTTTCTGTTTTACTTGCGGCACATCTACCATCCGATGGCGGCCTGTGAGGGCGTTAGGCCTAGTTTAAAGGGGGCAGCTCGCTGGTTACTTTCGAAGCGAAAAGCTTCACTACGTTAGGTAAACCAGTCTTCGCGTAGGCCAGAGAATGACCTTGATAGCCGTGTAAGACCATATGTGCTACAGTTATGGTGTCAAACCCTTGACACTTGACCTTGACCCATGACCTTTAGCTGACATTTAATCTTACCTTTCAGCTTAAGAACCTCCGATGGGGTGATGTGAAGCCACGTGATGATATCCGATGGGGGTGTCGTAAGACCATGTGATACCACGTCATAGCCACGTGGTCGTGTGGCTATATATAAAACGGCTGTCTCGAGCGTGTAGCGGAGCTGCCATGGACGAGTCTGAGACGCTTAGCAAGCGTGCTTGCTTTTCGCTGAATTCCAGGGTTAGCCAAGTTAAGTTACTACCATTTTTTCTCATATTCTGCTTCACTTAATCAAAGAGCAACTTAAAATACTTTAAAACTTTCACTGATCCTTTCACAGGTTAAGCAACCAATTTGTCGGACTTATTATGAATATCTCTCGCAACGCACTCATTTATTCCTCTTTTTTAGCAGTTTATCGAGAAAATTGCAGAAGTTTCCCAACGTCTGTCGAGTCAAGGAAGCCTAGTGATGTTGAAAGCATTCGTATGCCTGGATAAACGTCGATGTTCCACTTCATTTCTTTCTTTTCTCTTGAAAGCTAGCACGTCTGCGTCGCAGTGGAGCATTGGCCGACAGCTCCAACTTTGCCAGACTCAAAATATACTATAACTGAGCAATCTAGAATACTGAGCACCTGCGCTTCGCTTCTGCTCACACAAGTAGTAATTAATTCGCATCAGATTCAATCTAGTTGGCAGGATTATTACATAGAGCACTCGCGATACATTTTCTTTGCTTCTTCGATTCGACTGCAGAAGTGATTCTTTCAATAAATTGTGCCTTAACGCGTTGCCGGCTGCGCAGCCACCTGCACAATTTGGCTGGGCTGGAACAATCGAAGAAGGGCGATGAACAAACCCTGTTGACATCCACGGTTCCAACGAGACAAAGTTAAGGCTCACGTTCAGCGCAAAACCCGGTGCCTTTTTGGCTGCACTGTTGTACCCAAGAACCGACGTAACTCGTGTATGGCTCAAATTTAAAGTAATACGAAAGACGACTTGTAATGTGAAATAAAGGTCGACACATGTCAAACGACTCAACCTTATACCGGAAGTGCTTTTTTTTTGTCTGGATTCGAACCAACAACCATTGGGTCGCCAGGCTACACAGTCTCTGCACCGTCTCTCTAGCTCCGTGTGCTCCGATGTGCTGCGTTGGTCCCCGTGTGGACATCACCGCAGTGCTGAGAGCTACACACAAAAAAAAATGTACACGCCGTCGGGTTTACTACCCGGGTCCGTAGTCTAGCCAGTGTAAGCTATGTAAGTACAGAGCTGATCTCAATCACCTCCTCTGGGATTGCCATCAGTCTCCCTCTGAGGAAAGAAGCACAAAGTCTCTAGACCAATCGGCGACCTTACTACCCAGCTCCTATTCGGAGGTTCACTTAAAGACCATAATACTGGCCAAATCCACCGCTGGGGTCTAAGGTGCCGTATAAATGGCCGTCTAGATGGAAAGCTAAACCTTCCGTACATCTGTTGGACAAATTATGTTTTACAATTCCATCTAATTCACGAACTACAAGGCCTTACTCCGGTTACACGTACCATACCTTACAAAAAAACTTTTCTACGCTTGCTCTGGTTATACCCACCATACCTGAGGTGTGGTAGCTATAACCAGAGTAAGATCGCATACTTCAAGGAACGGTTTTTTGTGTAGCTCCCATGTTTGCATTTGTGCCCCACGCTGCGTTAATGCAGTTACACGTTCCTCAAGCTAATTTTCATTCGTTTATTATAGCCTTAAGGTATAAAGGGAGATCATTGCAAAACGTGGAATACATTTTCCCAGTGAATGAGTTTCAAGTTCTTCTGATATAAGTGAGCTGAACTAAACTGAATTAAGAAAAGTTCTTCGCAGGAAAGCCCTCTATAGCTCTCGGCATCTGCGCCCGAGTGCAGAAAAAGAACGAGAAAACAACACGTGTTGCACGACAGCGTACTGCACCACCGGCTGCGACGCTAAAGCACTTAACGGCAACTCCGGTATGCAAAGACGCAAACTACTAAGTCGGGAGGGGACCGAGCCGCAGTGGTCGGTTCATTAGCCGCCGGAAAGCATCCGCGCGAACATGATCTCATTTGCTGCCTTCGCCGCGGATTCCGCGCGTTTCTCCTTCGCTCTTGCCGCTCCCCTTGTTTGTTTCATCTGGCGGAAAAACCGTAAGCGACGAAGTCGTTTGCGCAAGTTCCTGCCAAGCAACGAACGAAGCTCTCCCGTCGGGGCCGTAATTCGCCGACACGCGCACACATCCCCACCGTGTAGTTTAGCGACGCGTTTACTTCGCGGCAGTGGCATGTCTGCTGCGGCTGGTTACCTGCCACACTTAACTACCTTTGCCGTCTACCTTGTTTCTTTTTCTGGCCTGCATTACTGGCAGCTTGCGTGCTTAAATGGGCCTCGCCATCGAAACTAGCGTGCTCTTCGGGACACGCGAGGGAGTTTTAGTTCCTATGCGGGATGATACAGGGTGTGGCGTCGCCCGTGGGCAGTCGCAACAGCCGTCACGAGCAACTGCGCAAAACTCGTGCGCCCACATATTTATTTTTTTATCGTCATCGGCGTGTCTTCAGTATTTACATAGCATTACAAGAATGAAGGGTAAAACTTCACTTATGAGCGAAAAAATATTGAATAGAGTCCTTGCCTAAGACCTCATTGGAGATGGCCGCCTGTTTCGCCCGTTGCACCAGTGCTTTCTGGTCCTCCAGGCGCGAGCTGGTCAGCATCCCCTTCCACTGCTCAATTTTGGAGTTTCTCATGATCCCTACCTCCTGGTTTTATTGACATGCCCACATTATATGAAATATATTTGAGTATTCTTCACAAAATGGACTTTTATCTGAATATAACGTGGGATGTATAATGTGCAGAAGGATGGAGTGTGGGTGCGTATTAGTTTGTAGTTAGGACAAGGAGTCATTCTTAACGCAGAACAGCGAGTTGTGTTTTTCTCCTCAACTTTAATGTTGCAAGATACCGAACCGAATACGCATAAAAGCTGCCACCGCAGAACGACAGTTCATCGCGAAAGAGTCTTGCCCTGTTTACGCAAGAAATCTTTCTGTTCTTGTACGGGCCGTAAGCCATGTTCTCAAGTGGCGTTGTTCTTTAGATGTTTGTAAGAAAAATGAAAAGATTTTATATTATTGCAACGAAGCATTCATTTGTGTTATTTCAATTTGGTATGTTTATTCTTATTCCAGCATGCTGTCAGTGTCCCTGCATATCATAATTAGATGATTAGGAGCGACTTAAGTGCTCCTTCTTTATTACAACAATGCAAGCAGTTATGTGTTTATTCGCAGTGATGCATATCAAGGTGCCGAAGCAAGTTTACATAGATGCGGCAGCTACAGATGGGCAGCCGTGTTCGGCATTCTTGGACAAAAGTTTTTAATATTACAAGATTCTAAGGTAATGTTGTGAAAATATTGACGTTAATGCTGCATTATTCCGATGCGTGACACAATCATTCTTTTAAAGCATTTGCATCGCTCGCATCGACCAGTTAATACTGGCATAGAAAGCGAATGGGGAAAGTTTTTGACAAAAGCAAAAATGTTTATAGCAAAAAAAAATACAAGGCTGCCGACGGGAGATGAGCTGATATATTGATTGTTGCATTGAAATTGTAAATACATGGAAAAAATTGCGTCCATAAACTCTCTTGCGTTGAAAAATGCTGTTGTGCAGAATTGTTGGATATGTCATGATCAACCAGCATTACCCTGTGGGCTCAAGAAACTTTTCTGTTGCGGCCAGAACTGTAATGTATGCTGTCACCGAGCTGCGTTCCCACCTTATCCTATAGTAAATGAAACCGTATAGTGTGTTCTTCGTACAAAACAATGAGTTAATGTGTCAAATCAAATTGCTACAATTGATTTTTATGCCAGGCGGGCGACATTGTCGACATGTGCAAAAAACTCTAAACTGTCAGCTGTACTGGCTTGTGCAGAACTGAAGACAACTTACTAGTTTATTGCTAATACCAGCACTGTAAGTCCCTCCTAGTTCTGTTGTCCTGTCAAATGCAGAATATTGAAGCCTGCGCAACAAATTATCTTTCCTGTCTTGACTCTTCTCAATTGGCTTCTGGGGTTGGGAACACTCAGACTACTCCTTTGTTGCCGGCAAGACACGAAAAGTACATTATTTTTCTCTGTCAAGCATTGTCAGTATCACACTGCAGGCAGTAACTTGGAACTACTTAGTAATAATGTTGATTCAAATAGCTCTGCCAAGCTGAATCCGCATATTTGGATTGAAGCAGTTGCGACTGCAGCCTATATTATTGGGTTATTCTTTCGTTATATTAATGATGACTGTGGCTTCATCCTCGGAACGAAGGCTCTATTTAATCCCAGCAGTGATGAACGCTTTGCTCAGGTGAAGACAAGTTGTCTTGTCCAGTTGGCTGGCAGACCGAGTCTCCTCCCTCAACCCTTAGTCACATATGCAACCCGTACGCTAACCGTCTTGGTTAGCTCAGTCGGTATACAGAGACAGCTCCGGTGGAGCTGTGGTCCCGGGTTCGAACCCCGGGCCAGGGCAACTTTTTCTTTGACTACGAAGTTTTTGTAACTGCAAGGTCTGTGGAAGCTGTATAGCTTTCCTTTGTAGCCGTATGGTTGCGCTTTGGTGGATGGCAATGAGTAATTGCTCCCTTTTTACAAATCAACTCCACCTTGGGGGTTTCCTCTAAAGATTTAACCTTATTCAGACCGTTTTATTATTTTTGCAAGAAGTATTTTGACCTTACCATGACGTTTGGTCCAAGCACATAAATTGCCCTCTCTGCTCAGTCGTATATTCAGGAACCTCACAGGCACCTCAAAGGAGCGTGTGAGGTTGTAATTCAGGGAGCAAGTAACTGAAGAGTGTTCGCTTTCGAAGCAAAGTAACCAAGCGTGACATAAACCTAACTCATGGATAAAGCAATGCTAGGAGCCCAAACTTTAGGTCGTGTAGAGTTAAGCTTCTTGTCAGTGACAGCTTATAGTAAAGTCGAAAATATTTTGTTAGCTAACACTAATTTCGGTCGAGCAGGTAAAGAAAAACTGATACTCGGTCCTATGTCAGCGTAGCACAGAATCTTTAAAGCAGTAGCATACATCCTAGGCATATCTGTAAGTGTGTTCACTGCATCTCCGTCAATACAGAACAGCGCACATGTTTTCCCTCTGTTAATGTCTTCAAGTAAATCTGCGTGATATTGGTGTTGCTTCTACAACTGCACTGTTTCGAGCAGCTACGAGCTCTGGTAAGACTGCGTTTCCAGTCAACACAAGTTTTCACCTTTCCTCGTAGTCGACAAGCACTCGTGGTCTCTGAAAGTGCAGATAGGGAAGGACTGTGTTGTGTTTCAATCACGCCACAAACCGAATGTTCCCTTTCATCCCTTCACTGCTTTACTGCAGTGAACTGCTTCACTGTGACGTCCTCGGACCACGTGATCTAACGTGCGTTGGGAACTTTGGCACTTAAACGCAACAGATTCAGTACTGAAAAGAGTGATAACTGGGCCAGTCGACACCGTCTTTGCTAAAAGTAATCAGGCAATGGAGTTTATTTCTTAGCCGTGCAGGGGATGCCTAATGCAACCCTTAAGCTTTAATTCTATGTAAGGTAACGAAAACCCTTGCCCTCACCCTTCGAAGTCTTTCCGTCTTGAAGGTTTTCGTAAGTTATGTTTTGTATTTCTAGCTCCTTATTGGTTTCAGGAGGGGGTTTTAGGTGGTTAGCTTTGGAGTCGCTAGTTTCAGGAAGGTAAGTATTGGGCTCAACGTTATCTAGGTGATTATTTAGCAGCATATCTAAAAAAATTGCTGAATTTAACGCTATGCCGTTAGGTTCTGATATTACCTGCATACGGCGCGTGTTCATGGTTTGCTGTTCAGGAAAGGAAGCTGCCGGGCTAGTTGGTGATGCATCTTGTAAACTAGGAAGCGCAAAATACCGGACGACGGACAGGGTAAGGGACATAAAAAACAGGTTCACGAGTGCTCGTGAACCTGTTTTTTGTGTCCCTTACTCTGTCCGTCGCCCGGTATTTTGCGCTTCCTAGTTTACATCATGGCTTGCTCCTGTGTTGAGCTCTATCAGCTACGCATCATTGTATGAATCATTCCATTGACGCTTCAGCCTGATTGTGTATCTTTGACGTAAATACGCAGCACATGCTTTCGCAGCATTGCTGAAGGTTCGCAGCTTAGAGAAGCGTTTTTGTTTTATCTTTTTTGTAACATATTCCGAAAACAAAAACCTCCGAAATCATGTGCGCATTTGGAATGGGACTTACTGCCTACAGGTGCAGACGCACCATGAAAAACACCTCGCATCATAATTATAGTCGGGAATGCAGAAATTGTAGCGCATATTTAGAAATGTCGTTGACAGCTTTTCGTAGGAACTCCTAAGCCTTCGTCTAACAGCCCACGCACCACGAAAACTCCCAGCCTTTCCTAAAGCCGTCGGCATTTTCATAACTGTAAAATGAACAAGACACCTCAAACTGTAAATTAGTCGGCCGAAGGGTGCGCCTGTAACTGTCACACCCCACTGCACGGGTGCGACAGCCATACTATGCACCCAATTTGGGGCGTCCGAGGTTGAGAGTTACAGACACAAAAACGCACCCTGAAGGGTGCGTATTTCTTTACAGTGCTCAGCATTCCCGAACAACTCTTCAAAGAAACTCACCTATTTATTTTCCAGTACTTTTTATACCTTTATTACCTCATCACCCGGGCCGCGAAATCCTGGCTGCCGTCTATCGCTCGGCGACCTATAAGCACTTTCTGACTAACTTCTGTAAACTACGGCACATCAACAGAGTTGGATATGAATGCTGCTTATCTTAATGAACGCGCGGCTGAACAAAAAATGTTCAGAGCTGTCAGGAATTAATGTCAGGCATGCTCAAAAACTCGGGGCCATTCGTAAAAAAAAGCGAACGTTAGAACTGCTTCCCATTTTTTTTTGTTCACATGTGACTGGCAGAGATAGCTGTCTATTTTCTGCTCAGCATTCATTAGCACAATGGAATAGCCGGTCCCAACCGCTGCCTGTCTTCAACGTCGCAAAGCAAGCACAAAACTGAGGCGCATTTAAGCGACATAAAGTCAGAGTCCATTGAGTCAACACAGCATAATGCTGCTTTTTTATAGCGTCCTGTGTCCACGTAGCGCTTCCAGAATAGTGCGGCGGGGCCTCCGCAGGAAATCGTCCAGACAAACTGAACAGGTTCTGTGAACGCCCCAAAATGATGAAACAAAATGACCGGGAAAAAGAGAAAAAAATGCTGAGGGGAAAAAAAGGATGCCCGAAGGGAAAAACAGCGCGTCCCCGTAAAGGGCAATGTCGCCAGTGTAATAGCCATAACTCGCTTTTACAGCCCCAATTTTGGGGCCACGCTGGGACGACGGCTGCGTTTTATATAGCCCGGGTTGGTATGCCGTTGAGAAGCGCAGTGTTTACGAAGCGCCACTGTTTGTTGTTCTTGTTTTGTTTTGTTGTTTTTGTGCATGTCCTGTACATCATCTCTATCCTTCGCGAGCAGCCGGCGCCGCAACCGCCAAGTGTGCTTGGTGAACTTCTCCCGGGCGGCGTCAGCCGCTGGCTTGGCAGTAACTATGATGCACGGCCTCTCATAAAGAGGAGCCGAGCACTTCGTCGTATTCTCTGGCAGCGTAGAGGGCGCTAGCTCAGTCCTTCTTGGCTTCGCCTCGCGCTGCGGCTGGCTTCACCCTCCTGGAGGCGCGAAGGACAAAAAAAAAAGATGACGCCGAAAGTTGTGCTGTGTGATGAAAATTGGGTTGAGGATGAAAGTTTGGCAGGACCAAGTGGACAGCTGTGACATAGCGCTGAAGCCGAGGCAGGCATTTTTTTGTTTACAGCATATGTGCTGAGATGACAGAAAGGTTAAGGGGGTTGGTTGTCGGAAGTGACGCGAAGATACTCAGCAGAGGAACGTGGTGGTCAGGTTAGGTTTAAAATGGTTTCAAAAGCATACATAGCCTCATTGGACAAACAGCCTTTTTGGCATGACTGCTAAGTTGGTCTTTTTTGTGTCTTTTTTTCGCTAACAACATTTGAATGGAATAATGCGCTACACACGGGCAAAAAACGAACACTGAAACGACAGCCACAAGACAAGTGCGCCGTTGTCGTTTTTGTCCGTGTTTAGCACGTTATTCCCATCAAATGTGCAACCAACTAACCCACGTTGCTGCCTTGCTTGCTAACAACATCTAGTTATATGAAATGTAATACACATTGCAAAGTTATTTGGTTCGCCTTTGTTTCAAACGAAAGCAATACAGAGCTGCCAAGATAAGCGTAGAACACATATAAAGGGGTGGGCGCTAAAAATAGCGATCATATCGTCATGGGAGTTCTACACTCATCGCTCGTAATGATGTAGTTAAGTTCGTCGTTTTACTTATAGTCAGCAATTCTTTCTGTGTCTGACACCATTTTTTTTCATTCTACATAGGTTTATAGCAGTGCGCACAGTTTCAGCTGCCTAATTGGATGCGAAGGGCACAAACCCAGCACGCCGTTCTCTGATGTGTCCGACAGTGGTGTAGCAGTCACGTCACGTAGACCGTTCCACGATGTAATATTTGCGGTGATTTGGCCCAGCGTCGCGTTGCGTCAGTGTTGCTGGAAGTTTTAGAGGCGCTAGCTGCCAGACGCTCTGCTCTCGGTCCAGTTCTAATGCTTCGGTACAGCGCTGCTTCAGAAACAAGAAAAACCCTATTAGGAACGAAAATATCGATATATCTGAAAGTGAGTGGCGCATTTCCAGTTTTAAAAATGGCGCCTTAAGGACCGGAACATGACCGCTGAGCGAAACGTACGTATTCTGTAACTCCGTGCACCTGTTCAGCTGCGGGGTGCATACCATGCTATTGGCGCTTTGTTTAATTGAACTGGTACGGCACCGGTAAACTGATCAGTTTCAAAAATCGCTTCAAAGTAACTCTATATGTGACTCAAAAAAATATATATTTTTTGTTAGAGTAATACACGTTTTACGTGATTGGTAGACTCCGAAGTATATTACGAATGACGCACTATTTTCTTATGTGAAAATGGTGCTGTTTTCAAGCCTGTACTCTTTACTGAAGTAGTGCGTAAACAGTGCTTGCAAACGAACCAGGAGCCATGAACTAATAGCATATACTGTAAACAAAAATACGCCTATATTGGAGTAAAAAGGGAGTGAAGTGTCCTCTTGAATCTAAAGATCACCAACTAGCCCAGCTGTCTGCTTTAAGTCTATCGCACACCCTTTTGTAGAAGAGTGTGCACTAGGGGACAGTTTACTCCCTTTTTTATACTATATTCTTTTTAGAGTGTACGAGAAACAACTCATATTCCATCTACCCCATAAAAACATGGAGCAGAACTCCGCTTCATTTTTTGTCCTTAAATATCATGACTCTTCTGGATTTCAGATTTTGTCCGGAACACAAAAGTGCATGGCAAAAAAAAAGGGGGAGTTTATGATGAAACAAGTTTGCTCCCGCCACTCGATTCAAATTCGTGACGTCAAGACCGAAAAAGACTCCGTGATCAGAGCTTGGAAGTGAATGATGACATGGCCAAACCTCAGAGATATGCGGCGAGATTCTTGACATCGCCCACCACTTTTTCCTGCAAAACGGCCGTCTGCGGCTTCAGTGGCACTTAATTTCTTAGTCCTTTATGATTTTTAACAGCTCTCCGTGTTCATTGGGATAATCCTTTTTATCATGCATCAGGACGCGGTAATCTACCGATACTGGCCACCTTCAATTTGTATTGTCGTTGTTAGTGGCTTCATATAAATAAAAATAACAATGGAAGGAAAAGATGTTACTAGTCGCGGCATCTTCCATCGAAACCTGAAGCACCTGAGCTGCGGCTAGCGGGAATAAAAGGACAGGGAGATGGAAAGAAGGGAAGGGGAGCGATAGTAAGAAAGGACTGGGGTAGGGCAATTTGTATTCAGCGTTGTACTTTCATCTCCTCGAGCCTGATCCAAGTGTAGAATGTAAGTAAAGTGAAATATCTCCAGAATCCACTAGCTAAGGTGTCAGACAAGGGCCAATAAACGTTTCAGAGAGGTCGTTGCATGCAGTAGCGTTAGACGTAACGATGTATGGGTTTGGGCTAGTTGGTAATACATTCTTGACAACAGCTAGAACTGGCTCTTGTCTGTATTCTTTCTCGTCTTTGTTTTCTTGTTTTCTGCGCTCTTTGTTGCCAAGCGTTAGTGTGTTAAACTAGCGTTACACTAGCTTTAGGTTTCTGGGTATGCTGTAAGACGTAGAAAGTGATATGCAGTAGCCGGAAAACTATCATTTAGACGTACTTATTCTGAAGTATTTTCGGGCATAAGAGTCAGCATTTCAATGCATTGAGAAGGAGATAGGGCATCACGATTTGTGTTTGTGCAAAAGGAGCGTTATGCGCTTTATGGTACAGAAAGACTGGTTGGGCTTGGTATCCAAGCGCCTCGCGGGTTAAGACGCGGATACAGTGTTTCGCTGAAAAAAGCAGCGATGATCGCCATCTTATCAATCACGATGCATGCTCACGGGCGTAAATTGCACATATTAAAGTTGGGCTTCGTTTTTAAGCCGCTCAATCGAGGCGTCGCAATTACAAGCGATTGCGGGACAACTACTTTTGTTAGAGTTCCATGTTACCATTGCCTACCACACTAAGCTCCCAGGGCCGTTTCCGGCTTCCGATTTCACTACTATCAAGCTGAGCATTGGCTCTAGCCGCACTTTTCGTTTCATTGCCTTAACAATGGCCCCGTCTATTTGTTTTTATCTACTTTATCTTCTGTAATATTCCTGACTATCATTCTTTTTTTTTCAAATATCAGCATTTGGAGTAGGATTGGCCAAAACAAGCCTCGAACTTTCGTGGAGATCGTCCTTGGCTGCAATGCGACGCTACGCACAGATTCGGGATAGAGAATGGAAAGAACAGGAAGACAGAAGAGAGATTGATGCACGGGACTTCTGCGCCGAACGGCGCGACTCTATGAGAATGTACGGCCGCACGGCAGGGCTCATCCAACTTTATTGCACAATGTTTCACATCCTGAAGTCACTGATGACCCCTTCCGGGCTCTTTTTTTACAATTTGGTGGCCCTGATATACGTGGAGAGGTTTATTGCCAACTCGTCTATCCGCTTCGAAAGTGCAACAAAAATTTTATCGTTTTCTCATGCCTTGGTGTTGTATGAACTTAGTTGTTTTCTTGCTCGCTAGTTGGAATCAAAGACCCGTTTTCTGACGCATTTCTCGGCAGAGCGGAGCCACACGCCGGGCCAGTTAAACATGTTAACCCATAGAAACACCAGTGAGTGCTGTGCGGTTCTGGGGACCGTACCTCGCACTTCACGCATACAAGGGGAGGCTCAAACAACAAGACCACCGCTCCGGCACGAGAGACAGCACAGAGATTAAGTTGCGTTGAATCTGGTCTAAAGCTCAGAAAAAGTGTCCGTCCGCAGCACATGCCACAAATCCCGACTTCATAAAGAACAACCCTCCAGGAACTGTCGTTTTCCGAGCCAGGAAGGGAGTCGCTAAGGTCAGGTCGGACCGGACGTTCTTCGTGACTTGACCGTGTCCACAATCCAGGCGTTGTAGTTGTTGACCTTGGTGTAGAAGCCGTAGCGGCCGGGCACGCCGCACTTTCCCTGGTGCGACCAGCTGACGATTCCCACCAGGTACCAGATGCCCCCGAGATCCGCGACGAAGGGACCACCGCTGTCGCCTTCGCAAGTGTCCATCACAACGGGCTGGTCATCGTACCCGGCGCAGAACATGTTGTCCGTGATCTGCACGCACACGGCTCTTAGTCAAGAACTGTTCTGGACAGCACTGATATAAGCACGGGGATAGATTAAAACGTACCCATAGGTCGGAAGTTGGGCTAGATATATTCATCGCCACCAACCACTGTTCACTGCAGAACCAAGCTACTCCCATGGTCCTCTAATTAACTCTGTCTTGCACCAGCCAAGGTCGCCTTAACTTTCTTAGCTCATCCGCCGACCTGACTCTTTGTCGGCCCTGCTTACGTTTTGCCTTCCCCTGAAATCAACTCGCTTACTTAAAGCAACCATCGGCTATATCACTTAGGTTTACGGGGCTTTAACGTCCCAAAGATGAGAGACGCCGTAGTGAAGGGCTCCGGAAATTTCGACCATCTGTGATTCTCCAACGTGCACTGACATGGCGCAGCTCACGGGCCTCTAAAATATCGCCTCCGTAAGAATTCGACCGCCGCGGCCGGGACCGAACCCGCGTCTCCCGGGTCAGCAGCTGAGCGCCACAACCACTGAGCCTCCGCGGCGGTGGCTCAGTTCACTTAGTTGATATCTGTTACTCGGTGTTAAGCTGGCACATTAAAAGCAGCGTCAGTGTGACGGCACATCGCTTGTGTTGTGTCCCCTCCAACCCTTCTTGCAAAGTTTTAATACATTTTAATACATAACCCTGCAAAGTTTTAATACATTTTCATTTATATTCTATGTTTACGCGGCGTTGGCACGCGGTTTTATCACACTTTGTTTGCCTCGAGAGCAAAGTCTTTAAGCATATTTTCTTTCCAATGATTCTTTTCGAGTGCAAATGTTTCGCTTCTTTCTCATCTGTCAGCCTCGTCTTTGATAACATGCGGCGAGTGAGACCCTTTGCTGCCTTTGAGAGCGGACGTCACAGGCTGTCAGCGCAAATAGGAGAGCACCGAGTTGATGAATAGGAGAATCCATTTTAATAAAGTATGACCCCAAAATTAAAAAAAAACGTTATTTCTTTAGATAACAGGTTCTGTGGCGACGCATCACAAAGATAATGTTTGCCAGAGGTCGCTTGTCTTGCAAGTAGCATAAGCAAAGTCAAAAGACGAGAAGCAATCTTGCACGAGCAAACAAGGCGCCGGCTAAATGAAGGTACAGCAGACGCTCGGCGATTGCACGGAGACATGCAGCCCGCAGGGACCTCGGCACCAGGGAGCGGTCGGTCGGTCGGTCGGTCGGCTCACAGCGGTTTCCCTCCTTCACGCAAACACTGAATATGCTCTCATGCAGAGCGTATTCTCAGTCGTTTATTCCCTCGACGTCCTTATGCACACACAAAGTCCCGTCTTCGCAGTGGAATAAGCGAAGCGTGAAGATTAGCGCGAGGTAAACATCGGCGTTTTCCTTCGTGGAAAAACATCGCCGCCGCTCCTAACGAGAAACGCGGAGAAGTAAGTCGATGGAGCGCTGTGTACACTGGCCGGGCTCCCGAAAAAATCACGCGCGAAATGTCAGTCTGTTGATTGCGACGCTGCCGCGCATACGCCTCTTCTTTGTTGGGACAAAGCTTTTAAATCGTTCTGATGACATTCACCTCTTTATGCGTGCGCTGTTGCTATGGGGGTGTTTGTTTTTCTTGGACGTGCTGCGTTCAATCTTAGCCCGATAAGTTCTTACCCTCTTTTTTTTAAAAACTGTTCATTACTGCGTGGCAGTAAGTGAATTCCGGTCTTTTTCTTTTTCTTTTTCTCAAACATGGAATCACGTGGGTTGTTTATTGCCTCGAGCAGTCTCCACTTCCTGCCAGGAAGCGCAAAATAATGCAGTCGCTTCGAGACTTCGCATAGGAGTTTGTTGACAGCGCGCACATTCTTTAGGGAATAGGAAGCATTCGTTAAAGGCTGTTTGCGTGCAAGAAGGTGGTCGGGGTTAGGGAATAAATGGACGGAGTTTAGACCCCATGATTGCACTCCTAGGTTTGGAGTGTACCAGTAGTACTTTTTTGGAGACTGAATGGAATATGAATAGAGCAGCTAGCTTCCGAATCGAATACGAATAATGCATTTAAAAACACACTCGAATTGGAATCGAACGGCGAAAGAATCGAATACTTAAGTGACTTTTCAATACTTGTGCGAATACTCCTGCGATTCAAATATTCTCACGAAACAGCGAGGTGATAACGGCGGAAATATCTCACGGAATTAAAGCTGTAGCTATCTAAGGACGCAGCACTGATCACCACCAGGGGACGCGCAGCACGAAGCCACTATATTAGACGCTTTTAGCATGATAATAATAATTGTTTTTTGGGGAAAGGAAATGGCGCAGCATCTGTCTCATATAGCGTTGGACACCTGAACTAGAGTGTACTAGAAGAGGCTTCTAGTACACTTTACCTGAACCGCGCCGTAAGGGAAGGGACAAGGGAGGGAGTGAAAGAAGGAAGGAAGAAGGAGGTGCCGTAGTGGAGGGCTCCGGAATAATTTCGACCACCTGGGGATCTTTAACGTGCACTTACATCGCACAGCACACGGGCGCCTTAGCGTTTTTCCTCCATAAAAACGCAGCCGCTGCGGTCGGGTTCGAACCCGGGAACTCCGCTTTTAGCATGCCGGAAACGTATTAACGTAGACGCATACAAGTGTACCGGACGCCGGCTGCTCGCGCGCAGTGGCCTGCACTCCATTGCGTTGCATTGCATTGCTATTTAATGGAAGACGGTGTGGCTTCCTTTAATTCCTTTCCACGGTTTCCCAACAGAGAACACAGGCCCTCACTTTTCTTTTGACCGCAGCGCTGGAAGACTCTAGGCAGACCCGCTTGCTGAGCACGGGTAGCCGCACTTCCTGCAGGTTCTCGGGCCGTGGTCCCTTGATGTTGACACGACCCCATCCGCTGGCAAAGCCCAGCACGGGCTTGGGAGCATGGAATACCATCTGCGGCAGAGAGTGACGTGTTGAGGGCAACATCCAATAGTTGACACGTTACTGTAATAAATGGCGTACACTTATAAGAAAAAAAGTATTTCGTCGGCATTTCCAAAATATCAGGCGCGTTCATAGTGTTCCGCCTCCATTTTTGAAAGAGCTAGTGTCAGTGCCAAATTCTGAATCTACAAAAACGCTCTGAAAGCTACCGTGAAATGCCATCAGCGTCATCCGAAAACGCTCACAGGGAGCCAGGAACACAAAAATAGTAGTTTCTAGAGAATAATTAAACGATAGTCCTATTAACGCTTATATGCAGCGAACTTCGCGTCATCAAGGTTAAAGTCGTGTATAAACTAACACTCGATCTGCGTCAAATAAAATCCCCTTGCTTCGCTGCTCCCACTGACGGTATATATGCATGTGCACATCCTAGCATCACAGGGAAGCGATGCAGCAAAAGCATATTGCGGTTCTAAAATATGCACGATCGCCTTCGATGGCTTTCACTACCTATCGCGAGCAGTATCAGCATGGTGCACCAGATGAGTTACAAAAACGCATCTCTTTCACCCCGCGCACTTGTGACCGACGTGGTAGGTGAAACATTCGCAGGTTCACAGCATCGTGCACAACGCGCAAAGGTACGTGTGTAGGAAATGCGGAATGGTTGCATTCCCCGATTGCGACGCAGTACCGAAATCACGACTCCCAAAGTGCAGTACGAAACTACAAATTTGCAATTATGTGATATTAAATTACTCAAGACGTACTTGGCTATCTTGCAACAGGATCATTCATTGTGAAATCAATTTTTAAAAGTAAAATAAAAGTGACCCATAAGTGTTTGTTTAAACTCTTTTAATCAATGGAACTGAATGATTCTACATACAAATTAAATTTTTAATATCATTTCCCTGATGTAATCTTTCGAATTTCATATTATTTTTAATTTTCGCTGTCTGCAAGAAAATGCGCTTATCAGGCAACCCACTTATATACATGACTCCTGCGATGCACTTAGGACCTCGAGCCACGAGCCTTGTTTATTCTTGTTTCGTGTAGCGAGCAAATTTCAAAGGCAACGTGCTTTGCTTACAAGTCTCGTTTTACTGCTGCTCACATGTGCAAACAATTCCCTAGGGCCGCAAAGCTAAACAAAATATCGCAGCGCGGTATATTTTTGTCACAGCACGGAACGTGTTAAATACACATTGCGCAGCAAGAGATGCGCCAGCGCTCGCCAGCCCAAGCGCCGTAGCGATGGTATCCGGATTATTTTAGACCACTACGGTTTTTCTGTAGTGAGCTGGCATGCACAGCAGAAGGGCGTTTTTCTATTTCGCCTCGATTGAAATGTGGTCGTGGCAGGGATTCCATCCCGCGACCTCGGCATCCGCTCCCGAACGCCAAAGCCGCTGAGGAGCCGCGGACGGAGGGGGGAGGTGCGGGGGGATGCTAGAACATTACATGTCCTGTATGTATAGGCTGTACACGGGCCGAAATATTACGCATCCACTTTATTGTTGTATTGGAACATGTGCAGTGCGGTCCTGGTCCCAGCATCGGTGCTCACTGCACCGGAGTCGACCGAACTACCAATAATGTACTATCATAGCGAAATGCAGATTAGGGCACATGTGGCTAATGTTTGTAAAAAAATTCCAATAGTGGAAATGTACTAAAACGAGATGTGTGTTCCTGGACGAAAAAAAAAGATCACTTCTGAGTAGCATATATCAGCTTTATCGTCTGAATAACTGTTCCATTCGAATTGGCTGCAGTTTCGAGCACTCCACGTAATAACTAACGGAACAAAAAAAATATGACGAGAGACCAACCAAAGCATTTGCCATGATGGATCCTATAAACCGCTTTCTTCGCTGTTAACTACAAGCTCTATCAAGCGTTAACCAACCAGAGTACTCAGCTCAATAGCTGTCCGCCTAGTGACACCAACCTGCTCGATGAACTGGGCGTCTCCAAGGCAGACGGGGCTCTGGCGTCCGCTGTACTGGATAGCTGCCCGCAGTTCGATGAGGGCGATGTCGTTGTTCAGAGTGCGGTTATCGAAGTCAGGGTGTACCACCAGTCTCCTATGAGAGAATTAAGACCGGATGTTGTTTTCAATTTACCTAGGCCATAACACTCCGCGCACCTGGAAACGCGGGGCTGGCGGTCGGTTTGGCTTCAGTCATGCAATCATCGCAGCTAGGACCAGGGACTGCGGAAACATTTTTCGTCCGTGTCCTCATCCATGAACAACCGACAGTGAGAGCAAATTACAGAGACTCAAAGTAAAGGAGCACATGCATCGGCAGCCAAGTGCATGTAACTACTCTAAAGAACAGTTCATCTGTGGTGTGAGTTCGGTTGGGGCGAGGTAGAGGGTACTCGTGGGGAAAGGCGGGACGTGTGTTCCCCAGAGCATCCTCTACTTACAGCTGTTGGTTCATCGAGGAGGCGAAAAGCCTGGCAGTATAACAGCATGAAATCCATTGTTTACATGGTTAATTGTTGACCTTCCCATGTCTGGTCTCGCAGTGTCCGTTCTCCCGTGGCCGCTCATTTGTGTTCCTTAGTACACACAGACACACAGTGCACCTTGGCGAAGGTCAGACTACCCCTGCTTTGCTCATGCCTGCACTTATCCTGTGCACAAGTTTGCACTTGTGTGAACACGAATTTCGTTAACGGGGCAACGTCCCGTATACAGCTGTGTTGTATTACGTGGGCTTCAGTGGGAACCCACCTCCTGAATGCTGGTGTAAGGCCACCAGGACAACAGAGAGCCCACGTATGTATGCACAAGCGTATAGATGACATGCTCCGAGAACACACGGGTAATAAGAGCTTCCTTCAGGAGAGTGCAAAGAGTAGGTACCTACTGTGCAAACGAATATCGGGCTGGATTTCGTGCATGACGGTATCCAGGTGTTACACAGATTAACCTGTGATACTTTTTTTCTCTAATCTCATTTACTTGCACTGAAGCATGGACGTTATGTGCCTTGCTAACATCATGACATTGTTTTCACCGTGGGCATCGGTTTTTCGTTTGCAGGAAGGCCTTATGAATACTTTGTAAGTTGTTGAAATCAAGCGTCTGACGTGGGATGCACTCTTGTCAAGCCAGTGCCATTTAGCGCAAACATGTACTGTGGTAGAGTGAACCTATTTCGATACCGTTTTTTTCTGGCCACGCAGGACAATGAGTTCTTTTCTGAGAAGTCTAGATTACCAATGCCAGTCCTTAACTTGTTTATCATAAAACTAAATAAAAAACGCCTGTGGATCCAGTCTTCAGGGCACCCTCGCGTTGGACCTTCATATTTGCTGAACTATCCTCTCTGACTTAACGATTTCAGATGCTCACAAGTTTTTGCGGTAACAAGAAAGCACCGGAACAGCATGTCATCGACAGCTTAAGTCTCTAGAACGGAACCAAGAATCGTCCTTTTTTTCGCCGTAACCTTGGATTGCTAAAACAGAGTTCCTCTGGTCCTTTCCACCAAAACCGCAGCATATTCTTGGACATCTTACACTTGTTCCTTGAGTACCATATCATTCGCGTGGCAAAGGCTTCATTTTTAATGCATTATACGACGCGACACATACTCCACGACATTCGTTTTACTTAACCCCTTCTGCCTGTGTTTCATTGCAAAAATTACTGTTGAATTGCTGTGGAAAACGAAAATTCCAAAACCAAAACAAAAGCATTTATCATCGGCCCAAAGCACAGAGTGAAGCTTCGGCATATAAAAGGGCCCCTTTTAAAAGCCTTTTGAAGGGCCAGACATTGACTTCTAGCATCCTAGTGTAAACATAATATCATCGAGGCTATACTCATTATCGTGTTTTTCGTAAAGTAGTACCACGTAGCCCATTTAGAGCCGGTCCTCTTTTACTAAATGTCCAACTAATAACCCTCATTTTGTTAATACGGCTCACTGATGGTCATTGCCTTCGTTCCTACTGTACAAAATCATCATCACCAACAACATCCTAAATATGTCCACAGCAGGACAAAGGCATCTGTCAGTCAGATATAATTAACCGTGTCCTGTGCGAGCTATGACCATGGCACTTGTCTCTGCATATTGGTACTAGAAACATTTAAACGCAAACCTAGGACACATGTGTACTGCATTTGAGGGCGTAAGGGGTACAGTGTTTCCAAATAGTCCGTGTGGCTTCACGTAGCAGCTCGCACCTGATGGACAGGATGATCTCGTGGTCTTCGCGGTGGACGAGGCTGTGCTTGCCGAGAACCACGAGGACGTCTTGGCGGCTGTACTGCTTGAAGCAGTGCGCCGCAGTCAGCACCCAGCGGTGGCTGATGAGGCTGCCCCCGCAGAAGGCGTCGTCGGTCTTCGCGTGCTTCAGCAGAACCTGCAAGTAGAGGGAATGTAAGGTGTGAAAGCAGGGAGGCAAGAAATTTACAAAAAATTACTGCTTTCGAGAAACGCCAACCGGGGCGGAGTGACATATTCTTACTGAATGAATAACACACTGATTGATTGAATGATTTATTGGTTGGTTGTTTGATTGATTGATTGATTGGTTGATTGATTAATTAATTGATTGATTTATTTATTTATTTATTTATTTATTTATTTATTTATTTATTTATTGATTGATTGATTGATTGATTGATTGATTGATTGATTGATTGATTGATTGATTGATTTCAGAGCGTGCGCAGATTTTAGCGGTACACATCATAAAGCTGAGGCTTTGATTGGAGGACGCAGCTGTGTCGAATTGCGTCAGTAATTATTAGGGCATTGCATAAGCAACGTGAAAAGCTTGAAATCGGAAGCGTGCAATTTCTTTAAGGCATCCGCTGCTGTTCTCAAACTGAGAAACGTGTAATTCGTATAAATGAAGAAAACATCAACGGTGAGGGCAACCCTAGGGAAGAATAAAGCGAATTATCCGGACCAGGTAACCTCCCGTGAATTTAATGTAAAGGGCCTCGCATGAAAATCACCACTGCTAGCACACAATCTAGATCTCTTGCCTGCCACGGATGAGCCCCGATCTTGGCGTCATTTCCTCTGACTATTTTTGAGCCTTGGTCGCTGACGGCGTCACCCGGTTGAGAAAGCAATGGTTTCCCACACAGGCCTGCAACAAAAGAAGGACGGCCGGTATGCTGCTCCTCTTGCTGAAAAGTACACCACAGCGCGCACACCCTGCCTGTCTTAACCACTTTTAATGCGACAGCATTAGAGCTCCCGTTCTCGATAAAACGCCGGCGTCCTTACGTCCCTCCGTGTCACGCATTAGCAGATGGTCCACTTGCCGCGGCGATCAAATTTCATGGGTTCAGAGCAACCTTCCCACCATGGCAGGTCACAATTAAATTATCTCAAGTAAATTCAAAGCATTTGCTGCCTGTCGCTTGAGGCACTGAACATCATCTTATTGGTCTAGCAACAGACAGCCTCCCGAAGAACTGTCTGCGGAAAAATGAGCGTTACGCGAGCTCGGGAAGGGCAACTTAGTCTTCACAAACCCCACCGGTGGCTGTGTTTGAAACAGCCACCTGCCAGGGCAGTGGCACTTAGCTTAGCTGCTGCACCAATGGGCCTCGCCGCGATCCATGAATGTATGAAAGAAATGGAGTACTAGCTCGAAAGGGTGCTCTCTCATTGTAATCTTGAAGGTAAGTTAAGCGTCGTACAAATTTTTTCCTTACTTAGCAGTATAATTTATGGTTTATAGGAGTTTAATGTTCGAAAGCCACTCAGGCAATTAGGGATGCTGTAGTGAAAGGCTTCAGAAATTTCGATTACCTGGGGTTCTTTAACCTGCACTGACATCGCACAGTACACGAGCCTCTAGATTTTCACCTGCATCGAAATTCAATGAGGAGTCTTATCCAGTTCTTCTCTCATTGAGATCACAAAGAAACCGCAACTTCAGGGTAATCCTATGTCTTCTAAATTGAAAGTTTTAAACATGTAATCACCTCTAGGAGCACCTGTACACACCCGACGCTATGGAGCTGGTGCATTGGGTTGAAAAGGTGAGTAAATCTGACACAAGTGTGTTGATTTCGAACCGATATGAGGGCGAGTATCACTACCGCATTACGAGATTACTCATAAGCAAAAAACTAACGAATATCGCATTTGCTTCCTCAGCCTTTTCTCCCAAGGACCACTAATAAACGCGAACGGGGTGAAAGCCACAAATGCGAAATCACAGGGCGTTATTGTTCAGGGACACGTAAGAAAAAAATCGACAAAAACAAGAACCTCCGCTAGAATAAATATTAGTTTTCGGCTACACTGCAAGTCTTTTAGCTGGTCAATACTTTTTTTCTGTCTTCGCGAGAATATCGCCTCAATTCCAAACTTAAGCCCCCCGAAGCGCTCGTGCTGTCCCGCCTGCCTGTTATACAAGCTGGCTCATATTTCTGACAGTCAAAGAAAACGAACCAAACTAAACCTTTTCAGCATAACAGAGACTGCTTAGTTCGAATACTCAGCAATAGAGAGCGCCATCATACTGCTATCCATGAAACACAGTGTATCATCATCCATGCATTAGAAGGATACAATTTTAATAAACAGCAGTTCGTTACAATGCGCCACGCACCGCAGCGTACTGTGTTACTCCGTCTACAAACCATAACAATCAGCAAAATCAGCTTTTTAATGTTTGACTGTATAGAAGAAGCGAGAAGCATCAAAATTCTTCGGCTTATAATTTCGTCACGTGATTAGCTTTTTGTTTAGATATCAAGAAACACTTTAACAGCGAGCTACTTCATGGCACGGAGGAATTCAGTGTAATGATCCTGAATGTGGGCGGAGCTTAACTGCAGACTTGAGTTGCGTCCGACTACAATGGCGGCTTCACCTTTACCAACAGAGCGCGATTTACTGAGAGCGCAGGCGCTCGGTTTGGGCTTCTGAAGTCCTGCGCACGACGGCTTTATGCAAGCCGAATAGGCGGCGTGCAAAGCGAGCGACCTTTAATTCACGTATCGCAACAACAGTGGCTGCCACGCTGCTGCCCTGTTCCGATGCTGCTTACCGTTTTCGTGGAATTACGGTCCCACATGAAACCGACGAAACAGGCAATCCTGGCTGGGGGCAGTTACCAGAGTTCTCAAGAGCTGTCGCTGCAGTCTATCGCTATTACGCGATTTTCTGTCTAAGTCGAGCTCTTTAGAGGGCACGAATTAAATATTTACAATGTTTTGTTACTAATTGCTCAGTACAGCTGGAATTAACATTTTCCCTTAGTGTCCTTTCAACTACTTCAGCCCTTCGTTTACAAATTAAAATGTGGCGGTGCCGAATCACGGCGACGATCGTTGTTATAATGAAATTTAAGGGACAGAGGAATATGTGTGCACGTACGTGTCGAAGACGGAAGACGAGACATAAATGACATGGCAAGACAAGGCTGTTTATGTCTGCTCCTCGCCTTGGTAAAAAAAAAAAAACATGCATTTATAAGTACTGTGTGTCGTGTTGTGCGACGTACGGTGCTGAGTCTTGCAGAAAACGAGGACTGGTCAAGCTGATGCTGCTGCAGTTTTCTGTCTCGTTTTTCCCATCGTTGACAGAAATAAATTAAACGAAATATTCCGCAGTCACGAAGCAAGCAAACCCCCCAAAACGTCTTACTTAAGTGACAGACCTTGATCGAGACCGGCTATCCTGTCCGAGGCGGTACTAACGTTACCGCCACCGGATGTCGCCGAGGGTTGGGCTTCGTAGGTGATGTGAAAGCCCCGGCTCTTGATGCTGCGCGAGCATTTGCCCCGAAAGACCACGGTCGCTCTTCTGCCGGGCGTGAGGATGGTGGCATTCAGGATGCCAGTAGTACCGTTTGACGTCACAGCAGCCAGGCGTCGTCCTCCTGCAGGGAATAAACGTTATGCATTGAGGGCTACTTTGCAAACATGGGTACAGCGAGCATCACCATAACTCTTAGAAATGAACAAAAGCGAGCCACTTGCTCCGTTCAGCGTTTCAGAAACGTGTCCTTGTTTACTTCGGAGAGTTAGACCAAAAATTCCTCCTTTTCTTCTCGGACAGTGTATCAAATGACGTAAGTGCCACATTCTCTGGTGTAGCGCAATGACGTCGGCTGTTCTTCTGTTCAAGGGGAGTGGAGAGAGAGTTCCGAATTTTCCTTGCTCGATAAGTATAGGCGTCCACGCATTTGCCTGCAACGGCCAAGCGGCATGTTCCGTTATGTAAGAGCGACCTGGCCGTCGACGTCTGAATTAGACATAATTAGCCATATCTTTCCTCTAAGATAAATAGACAAATTTAATGAAACTAAGCCCAAGAGGTCGGCCAGAAAGATTGATATCTCGCCTGCTACTCTGCACAGGAGAAGGAGAGGAGAAGATAGAGGGTCGTGATGGATAACGATGTGCTGAGAAGAGGGATGAGAGTACGTGCACGCACATTTGATGGCATCACAACCGCGTGATGCCATGACAAGTGAAATCAATGACGCTCGGTGAGCGCTGAGAAGACCTCTTTGACCGTATCAGTTGCGATCTCCCCAAAGAGCCCATGTATGGTCGGAGTGGGTCAAATCTCGGGCCGCACATGGACATTAAAGTTAACTTTGTTCATTTTACCAACCTGGGAGTGGTTTTTTGAAACCACTATAGTCGAATACAACTCAAGAACGAAGCGACAAATGCCTGTCAAAGTGGCCTTCAAGCCATTGGTGTCGACCGATTGTCATGGCGTCGAACTCCATTAGTCGGTGGTTACTATATACACTTGCGCCAGCCAGTCCTCTGCGATTTCACATATCAGGCGCAAGGGAATTAGCCACGACGTCATGGCAGTCGGTCAACGCCATTGGCTGTGGGGCTTCCTTTGATGGGCATTTCCCACTTCGTTCTTGAGTCACGTGCGACTTCAGCGTGTGTCAACAATATTTAATAGTTGTAGCAACAAAAATGCGTCGTTACAAAAGCCTGATCGCATAAATACAGGGCTAAAACAAGCAATACATTTCAACGTTCTTGATGTTAATGATGATGAAAGAAGACTGTTTTTCTTTGACTCTCCAGGCTGGTGTCTCTAAACTCTGAGCTTCTCGAAGTGACCCCGGGGAATAGTGAGATATCGAAACGGAATTTCACAACTAAAATTCCAGCGGGCACACGATGACGAGGAATAAATATTCCACGACTTGAAGGTGGACGGTGGCGACGGAGAACAATGCTCACAAGTGGTGAGGAAATTTGAATGCGCAGGCTCGTTTCCCAAGCGTATTATACCCCCTGAGAGAGCCTAGCACCTGGCCGACGGTGACGCTTCTACTCATTTAAAGGGGCTCTGAAACGCCTTCTGAGGAGAGTAGATGAGCTCGCTCAATCACTGCAGTGTGTTGTAATGAAAACCTGAGCCAAATAGGACACCTCTACACGCAGCAGAGGACCCACAATCACGCGCTAAAGTTGGCGAGCCCTTCCCGGCAACTTTTTCACGCTCGCACCCTCCTCCGTCGCTTAGAGCTGCGCATACAAGTTGAGACGTGGGTTTTGGTTAGATTCTTTCAGACGTCGGGCAGCTATCATGGCCGCGGCCAATAAGCCGCGTAGCTCAGGCGTGTCAGGAAGCTCCGCCCCCGGGGGTGGGGCTGGTGGAGGAGTGCCGACCTTCCAGCGTGCAAAAAGTGACGAGAGGAGAGGGAAAGGCGTGAAGACGCTGGAATTCAAAATTTGGCTACAGATAACTCAGCTCCTAGGAAACACAATAAAATAATTATTGATAGCAAATATTCGTGAAGCGGCGTGCTTTAACATCCCAGGCATACTGCAACTTTGTTAGAAGCCCTTTCAGAGCCTCTTTAAGCAAAAACCGACTGGGTGGGCGGTTAGCTGTGGCGGGAGTCAAACCCGCAACCTCCCGCATCCGAGGCAAGTGATCTACCTCAAACTTCTCTGTGCGCCTAGTGATGATCACGTGGTCACGACGCCCGCAGAGCAGGGCGCAACAGCGTTTCTGCCCTTCGCTGGAAAGGCGGGCGCTGCGTTGGAAAACGACGATGAGACATCAAACTACACACGCGCGACGATACAAGCTACCTGCACAATCACTGCACAGAACTCCCATAGGCGTTACCCTTTCCAGGCGCTCAGAGCCGCCGCGATGGCTGAGTGGTTATGGCGCTCGGTTGCCGGCCCAAAAGACGCGGGTTCGATCCCGGCGCGGCGGTCGAATTTTGATGGAGGCGAAATTCTAGAGGTCCGTGTACTGTGCGATGTCAGTGCACGTTAAAGAACCCCCGGTGGTCGAAATTTCCGGAGCCCTTCACTACGGCGTCTCTCATAGCGTGAGTTGCTTTAGGACGTTAAGCCCCTATAAACCAACCAAACCTTTCCAGGCGCTGTGCACCCACTCGCGTAGTACATATATATCTCCCAATCAGTTGGCTCTTTCTGAGAGAGTGCTACACCTAGCAGTGATTGTTTAAGGTGAATTTAGCTCCCGTCAAACCGAAAATGGAATGCTTTTTTTTATGTCGACTACAATATTTCTAAGAATAGTGAGTATAGTAGCATGTTCTTCGCCCCCTTCATGCAGACTGAATTCGTCACCAGTATTATTATTTTAATTCTCGGATATATGTTTCACAAATCACTGCAGATCGATGTTACGATTCCTAACCGCTGTCAGGCTTCCGAGAAAATTTTGTACCTTCTGGTAGAAAATTAGTTAAGGCTTTTCTTCTTGTTACACAAGTGACAGCCTCTCCTATGGCGTGGATATTCTAATTAGGGGGAAAACTTTTCTTCTAAATAAAACCAGCGAGAGGCGCCTAGGAGGGTTGAGTACACTCCGCGGTCTGTTTTCTATAGCACTTCTGATCGGTGATGGCGTCTTGCAGTAAATTTCTCGGCATTAAGTATGCGGTTCTTAAAGGCACAAGCTCATTGGCTTCACGCATCGTAATGGGTTTGCCGCAGAAGGGTTTTGTAAAGAGCTGCGTCAGGCAACAGCATTTGACACTGTAAAAGATAGGGTAGAGCTAATTCAATATCCATGTAGGCCTAAAGGCAGTTAGATTGCCGTTTCTAACAAATGAACCTTTGCGTCATGGGAACTAATACCGTCCAGCATTCAAGGTCCGGGAAGCATTTAGAATGGTTCTCTTACCTTGAACTTCGCCATCCATGAACGTGATGCTGTTATCTGCCAGCGGACAGAGGTCGACATCCTCGAGGCGGAATTTGATCACGTTGCCGTAAGGCACCTCCATCTTGACTTCGCAGTAGGCTTCGAGCGGGTAGAAGTCCGGATACCCTGGGCTCTTGATGAATCCCGACAGGTCATTGTCTTCGAAATGACAGCCTTCACATAGAAGTAAAAGTGGCAAGAAAAATAAAATGTGCTACTGTTTTTGCATCGGAAGTCTTTTTCGGCCACAACATAAGTGCTTTTAGGAAGCACTCATCATAAAATATGAAAACTACTTTATGTTACACTGCGTTTGGACATGTCAATCATAAAAAGCGAAGATGGCTACTAATTGTGTGCGTCAAACACGACCCAAGACATTACGCTAGTCTGACCAACCCAATCACCGCCACAAATCGCAGTGCCCAAACACTTTCTTATACTGAAGATTTGCTCTAACAGAAGTAAAGTTGGTGCTAATGAGTCGTGTTCCAACTGAAAGCAACCATTCGGCAACAAGGGGAATATTCTCGGTTCCTCGAAACTGAACTTCGATTTCAAATACAACATTCTCTCCGACGCTGTAATTTAAAAAGGTATTTTCTCGCTTTATTACTTTTTCCCCTTTATTAATGGTAGCCACTGCTCGTGACTTCAGGACATTTAGCTGCCACTCCACCAGCTTGGCTTCGGTACCACAAGCAAGGCAGATCAATCACAAAGACAAAATACAATTAATTGGCCAAGGAATCAGCGCGAACTATGCTTTCGGTTGTTTCATTGCCCTATTTTGTGTTCATCAAGTATGAATTTCTTTTTTTTTGCGGAGGGGAGAGGGACAGGGCAACGCTACAATCACAATCACGCGAAAGGCCACTTATTCTTTCGTGAAACACCCTCCAACTAGCCGATTCCCGGGAGCCCCTTTGCTTAGCAACAAACGCATTCACGGAGCAGAAACAGCAGCCACGCACTCACATGTACCCTGTATTACAAAGCCATGCTACGCCTCAGAAATGAGGCACTAACTAAATTAGCGGGCCACTGTCGCTTGCAGCAAATTGTTACCGCGTAATAAAGTGCCGCGTGGCGTCATGCAATGCAAGCTTAGTAAAGGTGAACAAAGCAAAAACAACAGAAACTCGTGGCGATATGAAATGACTGAAGCGGTCAGGCGTAACAATGAAGGCTGCAGAAAGAGTGAAAGTGCCGACGGGCTGTGCCGAGATGTGTGCTTCGCTCCATTGCTTGCCCGAGGCGTGGGATGGGCCGGAAACCAGGAAATAATTTCCTTCAATCTGATTGCCCAATGTTTACTAACGTGGAAACAAAAAAGGTATAACTTCGTGCGTCTGACAAGGCGTTTATTATGTCCAATGGCGTGACGCTGAAGAGGGCCCTTAACGGTGAACATTTGCGACTGCCACTTTTGCCGGCGGATGCTCGAGCAACATAGAATGGAACGGAGGAGAATGAGGCATGAGGAAGATGTATATAGGGTTAGATGGAAGAAGCCAACTTCACCCTTTACCCTAAGGTCAGCTGTGAGGCTGCCTTTTTTTCTGCGGCTATGCCTTTAGGACGTACTTCAGAGCGCGTTTTCTTTTTACGCATGTGCGTCCAGCTCCTCAGCCCATGAAATAGTCATGTTCACAATAGAAAAAATTGCCCATGGTTTAGCTCCGGTTGAACCTGTGTGTAAGTGACAGCTACAGACACTTGGTTGCGCGTGGTAAAGCTCTTTATTCCTCAGAAGGTGCTCCCTTGGTTATAGCGATGAAGACACTGCGGTGATCCGTGAAGAAGTTCGTCGCTACTGCGAATGCGCGACGCGCACAGCGTGGCTGCGGAGTCGGCGGCGGCGGCAGTGGCAGCTGCGCAACTCTGACGTCACGCGCGGCGCACCTGTTGCTCGACGCATGCGCATTGAGGGCTCCGACTCGGCCCGATGACCTTGGCTTTACATGGCGTAGTGGAGCTATCGCTTCAAAAAAACGACCGTAAAAGGACACTCTCGATGAACTGAAGTCGGCCTAGATCGACAGATTAACCGCATTCAATTGACAATGAGGCTACTTCCACTGATAACGGAGCTTTTTAAGCTAGAAAGGGTCAAAAATGAAATGCAGGTGTCGCCACCACTACCCAATTTTGCGACAAAACGATGGTTCTTCGACACAGTTTTTTGGGGTTTGGATCCCACAGGTTAGAATACACTGTCATTCACTTCAGGTTGATGATCACAGAGTCATTTTTGGTGTAGATGTTCCAAGTTTGAAACGGGCGTCGGAAAAAATTTTAAATGCAGCCTTTTTGGCAGTAAATGCGTGTTCAAAAATGAGGGGGGGTTTCTGTAGTAAATCTCTTTGCGCCAGGCACGTCACCACATTGTTCACGTCACCTCATCGAACTTCACTGTGGTGCTCATTAGTACCAGTAAGAAAGAAGCAGCAAGAATTCTGCGAAGCTGTTTATTGGAAGGCAGCTAACACGCTTTTCTCGCTGCGCTCATGACAGTGCTTATATTTAATGCGATTGCATTAGAAGCCTCATCAGGAAACATGTCGCCGGTCATAGAATTCGCTGATTGGCTGGAGGGCGAAGACGTCACCAGACCGTACAACTCTCATTGGCTGAGAGAAGTGATGTCACCAGACCCGCAGCGCCGTAACTTCCGGTCATGGCACCAACAGCCTGTAGTGCTATCACATTGCTAACCCATTATGTAATTAGGTGTTCCTGTGAATTTTTAACTAAGCCCCCGATGACGTCATTTGCCTCGCCAGTGAGCAACTGATGACGCGATCCTTTCACCTAATTTCAAGAAACGCTAACGCGTTCTCTTGACGACGGCTGCATTTGCACTTGTATTGAAAATTGGATTTTGAGGAGAGGAAACGGCGCAGTAATTGTCTCACATGTCTCGGCCGACACCTGAACCACGCCGTAAGGGAAGGGATAAAGGTGGGAGTGACAGAAGAAAGAAAGAAAGAAAGAAAGAAAGAAAGAAAGAAAGAAAGAAAGAAAGAAAGAAAGAAAGAAAGAAAGAAAGAAAGAAAGAAAGAAAGAAAGAAAGAAAGAAAGAAAGAAAGAAAGAAAGAAAGAAAGAAAGAAAGAAAGAAAGAAAGAAAGATGTAACGGAGTGGAGGGCTCAGGAATAATTTTTGCCACCTAGGGATCTTTAACGTGCACTGACATCGCACAGCACACGGTCGCTTTTTGCGTTTCGCCTCAGAAAACTCTAGACAAGGAAGAACGCACCCTTCGCCGAAAAAAACAGACACTCCCCTTTGTGAATTTTGCCGTGAGCCTGAATCTATTGAGCATTTTTTGCTCTATTGTCGCCAATACACCTCTTTGAGAAGAAGGTTGCTGGACGGGCCCTTGCGGCCCGTTGGCCTCAGTTTAAGCAGCCCGCTCTCGCTATCATTTGGTGCCACCACATTTGGGTTCAGCCACAGACCTGTTCGTACCGCTGTTCTTAATTTCCTGCTAGAATCTCAGCGACTGACATGCTAAGGGTTGCAAAATTTTCTTTCCTCTTAATTAGTACATCTTGACTTAATAAATCTTTCCAGCCCCTCTGTTCATTATTATTATTATTATTACTAATTTTGAAATCTAAACTTTCATCCCTTTTCTATTCATGAGGAAGAATCCTCCGGTGTTGCTTTCCCGCGTGCTTTTCATTTTATTTATCTGAACACAATTGAATAGTCACCCGATTCTTGGCCGATCTCCAGTGTGGGTATGTGCCATCTTTTGATAGGCTAACAACAACAACAGACACACTCGTAACTCCACAATGGTACTCTACGAACCATTTATAGAGCCCAACCTGTGGACAGCTTTTCACATGATGTGGGCATGTCAATTCAATCCTGCTACAGACTTCATAATCCCAATGTGGAACAGTGGGAGGCCATTCTGCTTAGCGAGGACCCCAACCAGCAACGAGGACTGGTTCGCATGGACCACGCTGCGGCGCAGGCCAATGGGCTGCCAGAATAGGCGTGCCACTCAAGGCTCCGGTAATTGCCATTGTTCAGATAAAGTTTTCAATCAATCTACCACCTCCATCGAAACGCGGCCGCCGCGGTCGTGATCGAACCCCGGAACTCCGGCTCATCTTTCGTTTCTTGCGGACGCATGGCATTCACCACCGGTGCGGGGATTCCACGAGCCACAGTGGAGGGTGTGGACGTCCTCTGCATGGGCTCCGTAGATTTCAACCCACCCAGACCGAAAACGCTCACCGGGCCAGCAACTTTCGGTTGGACCGGATACCTTCTACAGCGGGACCACGAGGATACCACTTTCAAACCGGTAGGCCCGATTTTTGGGTTTTTATCGCGATTTTGGAAGCTGCCACGTGGCCGGAGCGAACCGCAAGCAGTTAGGCCTAACCCGGGGCGGCACCCACCGGCACCCGCGAGCCTGGGAGTCGCACCCAAGGCGGCAGAAGACGCTAGCCAGGCACCCGCTGCCGAATTTCCAGCGAGGATCCGGCGGTCCAGGCAGGACTGGTCCGGAAAGCCTACCTGGCGGCAAGACTCAGTGGGGCCCTGGACTAGGGGCTCCAACCCTGCCACAAGAGCCACAGACCACTTCAAAAGATGTGAAGAGTGCCTCTACACCGAGACACACCCATATATTTCTATGAATAAAGTTATTACTACTACGACCGTTGCGGGGATGACGTTCTGAACTTCACCGTGAAATAGTTTACGCACCTCCATAAACTGTAGTCGGGGGAAAATGCGGCATGATCTCAAGCTGTTCAGCGGCGCATAGTGCGGTGCCTTCGGCGGATACACATGCCACTTGGAAGTGGACCTGTTTGCGCTCAGCGGAAAGCAACTGCTGCGACGCTCCGTCAGCGACTGCCGATGAGGAGGTAGCCGATGACGGAGCCGATCATCACCACTACCACCTTAGTCGTCTGCGGAAGATGTGTGCATGCGCCTCGTGCTACCTCCATCACCTTCGGGTGCGGCGAAAAGTTGCTTAAGAACCCTTCGCTGTAATAAATACGCCCTTTGTTGCCGAATAAACACCGGCATACAGAAAGCGCGAAATTCATTTTCACCGGAAACAAAAATTGGTTGGAGTTGACCACAGTGTCCCCTTGATATCTGTTACCGCCGTAGGTTTATTGTAGACTACGGCGTGTAAGATAAGGCGATATTTAGGCTCACCTCTAGGACGTTATTATTCTTATCTTTATCATTATTAACTTTTATCAGGGCGCGAGCAGGCAGTAATGGGGAAACGAACATACTGTAGCACCCCTTTTATTAACTCAGTAAACCTCCAAAGAAATCAATTTACGTTCTTCAACTACAACTTCACAATGGGCTACGGTGGAAAAGCACCTTTCACCACACACGTGAGAACGCGGCATATATAGAGTAAGACAGGGCAGGTTCAGCAATGATCTTGAGGGCTTGCAAGCAGCGGTCCACAGGCTCCACGTAATCTCATTAGCCTGACATAAGGGAATATGAGGCGATGCATGTTCTTTACGCTTAGCTTGTCTGTGTAAAACGTGGTCCTTTACCGACTAGCGGAGCCTGTTCCAATTACCCTCCTTACATGACGTTCTATGTACCTCCGGAGACAACGTGTTGATCGCTTGCTTTCTTAGTCACCAGCTGAGAAAAGAAACGTGTGCTTGCTCTAAGGCATTATCATATGGATCATCGTCATCATAATCATCATCATCAGCCATATGAGAGAGCAGAAATCAAGGCAGAGAGATTAACCAAGGCAATGCCCAGTAGGCCTACACGCGGGGAAGGATATAGAGGGAGTTAAAGAGTAAGGAAAGTTCAGCTGGCAGTTGCGAACGTAGCCATATTCTCTCCTTTATTCCGCAACAAGAAGACAACTAGAGTGGGTCTAAAGCCTGGTGCTCAGTCCTCTGCCTCTTAAATATTTTGACAAGCGACTTGATTGCTTGCCTAGCAGACGAAGGCTGGGACCAAGGTCCCCCAGTCTTGGTGTCCGTCAGCCAGCTAAAATATTCAGCAAGGTGGGGGACTCCATCAGCGCTTAACAATCACTCGTTTCTTTGAAATGAACGATCAGGTCGAAAGATTTAAATGACGTTACGTAATCCTCAGGATTTCCTTGTTCCGAAACTTGACATCTGCATCTTTGCCCCCGGTCAGTGAATGCATTATCGCTGCTTTCTGACAAGTATTCTATTCCTGACCTGACTGATTTCCATGGAGTAACTGACCACTCCTCTTTTGGGGCGACTTCGCGCACGTTGTGCCAGCGCCTTCTCTATAGTCTGATACAACTCAAGAACGAAGCAGCTTTTCCCCGTCACAGGACCCCTTCCAGCCAATGGCGTCGGCCAATTCTCATGAGCCTGCAAGCGTAACAATACAGGGAGTAGCAGATGAAAGGAGATGGTTCCCTCCCTCCATAGTCGAGGGATAGTATCCCCCTCTCCATTGTGGCGCCGCTCCCAGCATTTTCAAGCTAGCAGGGTCATGAGAATTGGCCGACGCCATTGGCTGGAAGGAGGTGCATTGACGGGTAAAAACCGTTTCGTTGTTGAGTTGTATCCAACTATAGCCTCATCCTTCCGCCGGCAACTTATTCGCTGGTGTCAAAACGGCGACCCCAAAAGGGCACCTATTAACTCCTAGGCAATGCGTTCAACAAACCTCTTTTATAAAAAAAATTATTCGCCAATGGCGGCCAAATATTTCACCGCAACTCACCTCCCACCTTGCGGTCGTGAGGCGCAACTCCCAGGCAGGTGATGTAAGTCACGTCGTGCGCGGCCCTGTCGCGATCAATGTGGACTACGTTGCTAGACGACTGCACCAGCAACAGCTCGTCGGGCAACGTCTTGGGCATCTTGAGCAGAATCCGTTCCGTCCCTGCGTACAGTTATGCGGATGGCGCATTCAAGTGAGACTAGAGTCATCGTGTCGTGAAAGTGTGGGGTCACGTTTCAGTCTCGGTTCCACATGCAGCGTTCACATCAGATGACAGTGTTACGAACGCCCCAAGCTTTCACAAAAGTGTCGTTTCATAATCTTTATTTTGAATTTTTTTGGGCAGCCCCAAGCTATCGAACGTCATCTCATAAGTATTTGTGCCACGAGATGTAGCAGAGAGCTTTTAATGCTGCCGTTTTTCATGTTGGACATGGGCAACGAAAGTAATGCCCAGCACAAAAAACGTAGTGGATTCCAAGTATATAAAAAAAAGCTTACAGGGCGGTTACCACTGCGTAACGTGGGATTCAGCAACAGCTGTTGGAGTATTTTCATTTTGCTTTATAGTAAGGTACACAATTTGAGAGCGACATGCATATATGTATGCACATTTTAGACCGGTCTTTTTTATCCTCCAGACGTACTCGTTCTTCAAGTAGGCCTTCTCTCCTAATCCTTGATAGTCATGAACATACCCAACAATTCTGAACAAAAGGATTTTTGAATGGGAAAGAGTTTATGAGCGCAGGTCTTTTCATATATTGTAAGTTTTCACTATAAAAATCACTATATCCGCAAATCACCCGTCAGCAGCCTTGAATGTTTTTGCTGTTAACGTTTTTGCTATCGCCACAAGCGTTCTCCATTGGTTTTCTACGGCAGTCTTAACTGCTCGATGCGAGGAATGGAAAGGCTACGAAATAAAGATTTTGCAACATGTGTGAAAATAGATCATTGCCTTTAATATTCCTGTACCAGTACCTTACTCTTTTGAAATATTCACAATTTTTGTCCAAGAATGTTCGACATGGGAAGCCATGTGAGCTGTGTAGGGGCTGGAGATGTCTTCCAGATGTTGAAGCAGTGTCTGATTATGATAGACGAAGTCTATGCACGTATTTTGAGAGGTCATCACAGCAGTTGAAGGAGTTACGAGGAAAAATAACTACGCTGTCAAACATGACTTCTCCTCGGAAAACAGCATGGTGCTTTGCCATGGCTCGTTCCAATGAGGTTATGGGTGATTTCATCCTAACCCTCACCCTCTCTCTTCTTCCTAGGTAACCACCCGTTACCAAGGCTGTCACCCTCCACTTACGCTGACTATACTACTACAAATATAACAACTACGCCGACGCTGAACCGTGGGGACGGGCCTGTAACACATATTGCTATAAAACATAGCAGGGGAAGACAGGAAATAGGGTTACAGATAAGAATAGAAATTTATAGTCCCAGCTCTGTAATAATCGCTGGGGCTTCAACGTGACTTGGACCTAGTTGTAGGAGCGAAAACTCTGTTAACCATGGTCTCCACTGTCTCAAATCAGATTTCAGGGTCAATGGTCAATGGTCAACGGTCAAGGTCAGGTTCCTAATAGATGTAGTCATATGATCACGTGGTCATACTACCATAGCTTGGGCCATAAGACCATCAGTTCAGTTCGGTTTGATCTTGTGAGGCATTGGAGGCCATTGTCGATGGAGTGCCCATTATCTATAATAAAATGTCAAGGTCAAGATCAAAGGTGAAGGTCTAAGGTCAAGGTCAGGTACCCAATGGTCATAGTGATATGATCACGTGGTCATACTGGCATAGCTTCGGCCGTACCTCCACGCAGTCAAGTTCGGTTTGATCTTGTGAGGCAATGAAGGTCATTGTCTAATCCACATCGATATCGAAACTTGTACCCCGAAGAGTCGAGCTCTCGCTTTAATATTCATTTTCCAATACAATTATTACACAATAACAAGTACAGTTTCAGAGGAGATGAAGGAGGCAAAATAGAGGAGCAGCTCGCGTCTGTCAGCCGTTACAACTGTATATGGTGCTCCAACTAATCGGCGCCGACCACAGTGGAAATTTCAACAGTACGGAAAAGGCTGTTCATTTCGTGGTTGCATCACCATAAAAACGATAATAACTGCTCAAAAAAAAAAGCAAGCTCACACAAGCCGGCCCTGTGAATCTTCTCCTTGATGGTGAGCATTTCGTCGCCGATGTTGATGGTTCCGGGTAACTCGGTGTAGCTCTTCTTGTAGCGGGCGAACACGCTGAATAGGGACTGCGGGTCAGTGTAGATCCACGCGGAAATGTCCTCCAATTTCTGCGGAATCTCATGAGCCGCCGGAACACAGGCTGGTCGTACATGCGAAGAAGAAATACCCGTGAATGACTTGTTACAAAGTTAGAACAGTTGCGCTCAATTCATTTTTTAATTATATACAAGGTGCTTGTTTTTGCAAAAGAAAATGCCATTGAATTGGCTTATATTGATTGCACGAGTATTCAAACTCATTTAGTAATTGTTTCATTAATATTAAGAAATATGCCTTAACTAGGTTTTCTTCTGGCCAGACAATTCAAGCTGAAAAGTAGTGACAGTTTGAATTTTCAATTCTGCATTCATGCAAAATAAAACCTCTTTTACAAATTCCTGATTTGCTAGCCCCCCCCCCCTTTTTTTTTTGCTTGGTTTGTATTTCCAGATAGAATTTTCTCGCTGGAATGAGAGATAAATCAGTCAGGCAAGGAAACATAGTTTTCCTTTTTGTTTAGTGTGTGTCTATAAGTGGTAAGGGAGCTAGTAGGCAATAATTAAGTACAGAAGTTATATGGGGTACCTGAGCAACTTCATATTCCCTGACGAAATTCGCCAGCACAGTAACCCACCAGGTGAAAACAAAAAATCTTCGGGCATGTTGGAAAGGACAACGCACTATCTTTGTCGCTATATAAAAAACCCCACAGGGCGGTTACGACTGTGTAACGCGATGTTCAGCAATAGCTGTTTAGGCGTTTAGTTCTCGTGATATATTCCTGGGGCATTGGTGTAGTGATCAGGTGATGCACGCCTGCACTGGCAGACGGCTGTTCCAAATAGAGCCGCCCGTAGCCTTATGCGACCCAGGTTGACCGTGACATGAGATCACGTGACATTAACGTCACGGGACATAATGTCACATGAACGTAACAGTGACGCAACCACGGGTTACGCCGACGGTGACGCGGAAGCCAGGGACGGGCGCATAACAGCTATCGCTGTAAAATGAGTGTCTTTATAGATCTGTTCATAAATTGTTGAACCTCGCATTTGCCTTCTCTTGTATACTGCGTTCCTCTAGCGACTGCCACTCTTACTACCCATCCGCCTCATTGATACATAATCACCCGAATCCATTATGAATACAGAAACGGAAGTAGGTCATGCCCCATCGCTTTTTAGTGCACTTTTTTAGTGCGTCTTCCCGGCGTTACTGCGCCTCTCTATAGTTTATGCAGTGTACCGCCGCCAGCTTTCCCTCTAGTCCTATTAGGAAACTCCTTGCTGAAAACGAACAGCCAGCTCCTATTTCGCTTGCGCAGTTCATGTTAGTGACAGGCGCATGCGACAGATGGCGGCAGCTGTCAAACACACGCACTTGCCTCTTTGCAGTTGGCACCTTGAGGAACTAGATCGCGCCTGCATCTCCCAAGTGCATTTGTTTTCAACCAGTAGCAGGCGAATTTTCATTACTACCCATACGACGCCACATTTTGTGAAAAAGACAATTTTGTCCTCCGCAATCTCCTCCTTCGAGTGTCTTTAAAGAAGCAGATCTAATACCAAGGAAAAGGCAATTTGGTTGAACGCGGAGATAATATTATGGAGTGCTCATGCATAGGGTGGCCGCCGCAAAAGCGAGAAGCGATTATATAGAGATCAATGCGAGAGGTCCGTTTCCTACAGTTACCTGATAACCTGCCTAATGGTCCAAATTTCCTAACTCTGCCTCTAACTCGGCAGGCAGGCCCATGTGGGCAAAATGTTGTAGCACTAAAGGTTAACTGGCTGTTTGCAAGGGGTGCACGACATTCCAATCGTATGCATCACGAAACTGAGACAGGTAATGACGAGGCAATGAAAATGTCGATAAATATCATAAATTTGAGCATTTTATTGTTGAAACATCGGCAGTGTAAAAAGAACTGATAAATATAATCACACAGATATTCGCATTTAATTGAAATTAGTACGAAGTTATATCCACAATGCCTAAAAACAAACGAACTGCGCACACATATTCAGCATAACGCAGTAAAGGAATAGGAAATTTGGAAATCATTCGACATTGTGCTCATGAAGCCATGAGCTCCATTAAAATTTCCAGCAGTTTCGCAGAAAGGGTTTCGATTTACAGAAAGACGGCCTGCTTCACTTAATGGCAGCTCAGATTTTCGCCTTATTTTCAGAAATATGGAGGAAAATGCGGTTTGCATCCCACTAATACCATGTGATATTGATTTGCAATCCCTAGCGAGAAGGAACCATACTGTACATTTGTACAGTCTGCAATTTGCGTGATGTGCCAAGAACTACACAGGCTTAATCGAACTGGCGCAGTGGCTTCCATTTCCAGAAAGATTATGAAACGCGGCACGGCCCGCCCATCTCAAGCTGTCGTCTGTAAGGGCCCCGCGAAATGCCTTCCTCTACGCGAATCACCGTCCAACGACATCAAAAAACAGGCCTGGAAAGAAAAAAAAAGAAAACGCCACGAAAACCAGAAAGCTCGACATAAAAGGTACAGCCTCCAATCATCGTTATTCCACTTTCAGAAAGGGCGCGCATGCCCGATGACGTCATCGCGGGACACGCCAAACCACTTGAGCGTGCACCAACAGGTCCCTCGTTAAGGTTAAGAGGGCATCGACCACGGCGTCAGGCTCCCGTGAATGCGCGCTTAGATGTTAGAGCCTTTATAGCGACTCCCTTCGCGTCTCCTCTTTACTCTATGTCGTTAAATGTGTGCAGTGCTGCAGAAGCTGCAGCCAAAAGAGGTCCAACGAGTGTCCGGATTCGCTGAGATCAGGGCACTTCAGGGTGACTGCTCCGCGTGGGACGAGAGCACTTCGGTGCGCTGACCAATCGCGACCGCTGAGGACACCGACCGCACCTATGACGTAAGAGCGAACTTTTCTTTTAGGTGAGAAATGGTTCGAGATCTCGCCGCTCGGTTAATAGGCGGCGCTACCCCAGCGGGCTTCCAAAAGCGTGCACGGTTTTAGAGACGGTTTTAGCGTGCGCTCCAGGCATACGTTGCTGATAGCGCCGAGACAGCGCGAGGCAAGGCCAAAGTGAAGGAACCCACTTTCACGGTGCATTAACTGTCTTTAGGAGCCACGGAGCAAAGCGCGATAAGGGGAGTAAAAAAGAAAAGTGAACAAAAACGAATATTGGTTTCCTTCGGGGTTTAACCAACCACTTAGGGAATTTCATCACAAATTTCCCGTATCTGTTCTAGCTTTACCTTTACACGATCTTTGCTTTTCGTTTTCAGGATCGATGTCTACCGAGACTGTTCAGTGTTCACTGAGCGCCGATCTTGAGGCAAGAAGAAAACAAATGAATATTTTAGTTTAGATCCAGAGCCCTGAAGGTAGGGTAATGTAAGTAGGGGCTCTGGGCTCAGCGAACGTAGATCATGTGATGGAGGGCTTGGTCCACGCAATTTGCTGAAAGTGCGTATCAGCAGGCTGCAGCAGCCGTTGCGAAAGGTTTCCAGTGCACAGTTCTGGAATTGGCTCTGAACTGACATTACTTACTGGCCGCAGAATAACGGAAACGCCGCGTCTTGTCCTTTTGATCCTTGTTAACCTTCACGGATGCTCTGCGTCTGTTCTAAGCTTCACCGACTCTTTCCTCATGCGTATTCTCTCACAGTCTGTATATCTATGACGAAAAAATTATGCAACGCGAGTTGTGTAAGGAAAGCTCAATTATTTGCATCTAAGGCGCACTGCTTCGCATGGGTCGCATTCAGCTTGCTTGTGTCTATTCCAGACCGGTTCCAAATGCAGTGCTAAAATCTGTTTATACCAACAAATAAGCAGTAACTCCTCCCCCTGGGATATTTGATGCCTGTGAAGACTCCAGTTCAAGCGAGGAGAGTCCAGCCCCCAGTATAACTTATGCTAAGCCAAGTCTTTAACCCCACCCTGGTGCTCTTTGGACAACCTGCCCACGAGCGAATAAATTGGAAACATTTTCAATTCAACTAAAGGATTAAAGTCCCGTTCAGCAAAATATACTCATATACTCGCTCCGAGAAACCATGGGGTTGTATTTCGCTAAACTTTGCCAACTTTTGTTTCCTTTTTAAACATGGGTCTAGGCTACGTGTGAACCCCTGCGCAAGCAAACAAATTGGCGCCTTCGGCGTTGCCTGCTTTTGCTTCGTACCTTGCGCATGTGCAGGGAATAAATCTCTACCTCCAAACTATAACTGCGCCGAGAGACCGATGATATTGAAAACTGAACGGCGCATGCAAAATTTGCTCCTAACCTCGTTCAAAGATAGCACGAACGGGCGAGCACTGATCCATGCATGCGAAGCTCGGTCCCGTCGAGGAACGTGCTCGGGAGTGTAACCCGCCTCGTTCCCCGGCGGTCGTTTCGTAAGCGACCACGGCACCGTCTCTTTAAAGCCTGACCAGCCATGCGTGACCGAGTCCCGATATTCCGGACGAACGCTCCCCCCTCTGATGGTTTTACCCCTCGGAACCTCCCTCGCTTTTCAACCCACAGTTTCCCAAAAAACGTTCGACTCTGTCGTTTTCCTCCACAAATCTCGCGTGTCTACGATGTTTGACATTTCTTCACTTTCTTTTCTTTCTTTTAAGGTGTAGGGTTTAACGATGTGAAGCAAGGTACAGACATGGACAAAGCTTTTTGGGATGCGTAATTGCGGGAAAAAAGAGTATTTCCGCGCTGCCTCTCCAGATAGTCAGCTGTTACTATTCCAGTGGATACAGCATAGATGTCCCCTCGTGATCCAATATTTTTCATTAACCAGTTATGCCCGACTGCGCAGAAACAATTTTTTTTTACCTCGAACGCGCATTCCGCATTCGCATACGGTCTGCTTGTTCTCCACTTACTGCCTTACGCCATTACATGACAAGAGAAGAAACGGTTACGTAACTCCCTCGCTGACTCGCCGCAGTTGCGCCATGGATAAGGGATTTTGTCGGTGATCTGAAGATCGCGGAATTGAATCTCAGCCACGGCAGTCGAATTTTGGTGGGGGAGAAACTCAAATAGGCCTGAGTGCTGTAGGATGTCAGTGCTTTTTAGAGAGCCCCGGCTGGCCGAAATCGATTCGGAGCCCTCTTCTATGGTTTCTATCATAGCCCATGAGCTGCTATTCGAGGCGTTAAACCCCAACACTTAAATCAGCGTTACTATTACTAAAATTCTAAGCCCTTCATTACCAACCTGACAACGCCCACTACAGGATGGAGGACCCTCGGATACCTCTGAATTCAACTTGTCCTCTTCCACCCGCAGCCACCTTATACTTCCTTATCTCGTCCGCCCACCTAACTTTCTGCCACCCCCTGTTACGCTTGCCTTCTCTTAAAATCCAGTCAATTACCCTTAACGACCATCGGTTATCTTGCCTTCGCATTACATTATGTGCCCAAGCCCATTGCTTCTTGATCTTGCCTGGGATGTCATTAACTCTCATTTGATACCTGACCCGCCCTCCTCTATTAACATTGCACCTATCATTTTCCATAGCTCGCTGCGCTGTCTTCAAGTTAAGGTCAACTCTTTTTGCCAGCCTCCACGTTTCTGCGCCATGGATTACAACTGGTAGGATACACCTGTTATATACTTTCCTCTTGAGGTACATTCGCAGACTGCTGACGATCACCTGAATCTGCCAGTCGAATGCACTCCACGCCGCTTTTATTCTTCTTGTTATTTCACTCTCGTGATCCGGATCCGCGGTTATTACCCGCACTGGGTAGATGTATACCGCAACAACTTCCGATGCTTCGCTGCCAACCGTTAACTGCTCTTCCCCTTCGAAGCTCTGGAACAATACTTTAGTTTTGGGCATATTAATTTTATACCCGCCCTTTGCTCTGCCTGTTGATGATAATGATCATACATTGCAATAAATCCTTTGAGCTACTCAGCAAGGCAATATCATCAGCGAATAGTATATTACTTAGGTGTTCTCCATTAACTCTTGTCCTCAACTCTTCCCAATCCAGGCCTCGGAAAGCCTCTGGTAAACACGCAGTGAATCGTAATGGAAAGATTATGTCTCTTGCCTTAAACCCTCCCTGATTAGGAATTTATTATTTTTGCTGCGGAGGACTAGTGTGGCTGTGCCGTTGCTATAGGTATCTTCCAGTACATTCATATCAGGCTCTTCTACACCCTGATTCCGCAGCGCCTTCATGACTGCTGAAGTTTCGACTGAGGCGAATTCTTCTCATTGTCTGCGAAGGCTATATATAGTGTTTGGTTATATTCTGCGCAATTATCAATCACCTGATTGTTGGAGTGAATATGGTGCATTGTCAAGTAGCCTTCACAAAAGCCAGCATGGTCCTTTCGTTAAATCTATGGTTAAGTTAGTGTAAGGTCGCTCCGATTTAATTACAGATTACCTTGCTAAATACATCGTATGCAACTGACAGTAAGCTTATCGGTCTAATTTTTCATATGCTTTTGTTCTCTTTCTTAAGGATGAAGATAACCGCGCATTTCCAGGACTCTGGTATGCTCAAGGTCGTGAGGCACTGCCTGCATAGGGTAGCCAGTTCTTGCATGTCAGTCTATCCGCCATCCTTCAGCAAATCAGCTGTTATACAAACCTCAATTGTCGCTTGGGAACACGTTGCAGTTTTTGTAAATCTTCCTTTACTTCCTCTTTTGTTAGCGGCGGGAGGTCCAATTCCTCTGCCTCACTGCCTCCATCATTAGCGTCCTGATTACGTCGGACACCGTATAAATCCGTGCAAAGCTCTTTGCCTCTGCTCTCTATCCATATCGGTAATGACATTGCCCTCGTCCTACCGCATAGATGGCCTAATGCTTTCAGCATCCGCCTCGTATACGGGAGGTTCGGGGTGCGATCAATGATGCCGCCGGGCACCCACCGGCTTCGGCTTTCAACGGATACAATCTTCCCCCCGGCCTGGTGCTCGGCTGCTCTGCGGTGAAATGCTTGGGAAATGGGTCTTTGACCCCACCTCGGGTAGACAAAAAGAGCCACAGTGGGCTTTACCACAGTAAGGGGATTTCGGTCATTCGACGATCAGTGATATGTCGAGGGCACGGGAAGGCCATAGCACTGTACAAAGAAAAATGCATCAGGAGTGATACCAGTGCACGAAGCACCTTGTTGTGTTTTGACTACTAGTGCTTGCTTACTTCCTTGCTTGTTCGCTTGTTTACCTGTTTGCGTTCCCTTTTTTTGTGCATTTGTGCGGTTTGTGCGTGCTCAACAGTCTTTCTCTACGTGGGTCCGTCAGTCTGCGCATCCGCCTGCCTATCCGTCGGTCTCCTGGTCCGTCTGCCTGTCTGTCTCTTCGTCCGCCTATCTCCCTGTCTGTCCGTCTGACGATCCAGCCGCCTATTTGTCTATCTGTCTTTCTCTCTATACGCCCTGTCCATCCGTCTGGTCCGCCCATCCTTCAGCTGCCTCCCTGTCTGTCTGTCTGTCTGTCCGTCCGTCCGTCCGTCCGTCCGTCCGTCCGTCCGTCCGTCTGTCCGTCTGTCCGTCTGTCTGTCTGTCTGTCTGTCTGTCCGTCTGTCTGTCTGTCTGTCTGTCCGTCTGTCTGTCCGTCTGTCTGTCTGTCTGTCCGTCTGTCTGTCCGTCTGTCTGTCTGTCTGTCTGTCTGTCCGTCTGTCTGTCCGTCTGTCTGTCCGTCTGTCTGTCTGTCTGTCTGTCTGTCTGTCTGTCCGTCCGTCCGTCCGTCCGTCCGTCTGTCTGTCTGTCTGTCTGTCCGTCCGTCCGTCCGTCTGTCTGTCTGTCTGTCTGTCTGTCTGTCTGTCTGTCCGTCTGTCTGTCTGTCTGTCTGTCCGTCCGTCTGTCCGTCTGTCTGTCTGTCTGTCCGTCTGTCCGTCTGTCTGTCTGTCTGTCTCTCTGTCTGTCTGTCTGTCTGTCTGTGTGTCTGTCTGTCTGTCTGTCTGTCTGTCTGTCTGTCTGTCTGTCTGTCTGTCTGTCTGAGTCACGGTGTTGTAAACGTGACCAGACGAAAAATGAGTGGAATAATTGAAATGCATTTCAAATAAGTACAGAGGAAAATGAACAGAAAATGAAGCACGAGGAAGTTATCCTGGCTATACCCCATTGGCTGCCTTACACTGGAGAAGGGGCTGAAATGGGCCGAAACAGAAGAGGGAACCTCATAGTTTGTTGTGTCAAAATTTAGGGGGCATTTAAGCTCGGCATTAAGGGTATGAAGGGACCATGGTAATATATGTTTGCTACTTTCTCGATTAGTAGCTATTTCTAAGTGCTCCCACTTATAAGCATACATTAGCAGGCATACTAGACTATGTAATACACCACAAAACACTTAATGTCTCCCTTCAACCAAGTCGAACAAATCCGTCTCGTTGGCCTAGTAGTAGCGTGTCTGACTCAAAACCCGAAGGGGCATGGGTTCGATTTGTACTTATATAATACCCTATTTTTCTTCTCAGCGTAATTTACATCCTTATATGTCGTAATGAGATTTAAGTCATGCTACGATCTCATAGCCGCAATTTAACGTGAGTGTTAATCATTTTCATTACACAGCCGAACGTTCGACCTCACGACCCTTTCGACCAACCCTGAATTAGTGTGACAACGCGAGCGGTTTTCCCTACGAGCGTCCGCTCTAATGCTATCGCGTTAATAGGACGCGCCTGTATGGCTCGCTGTGGTATACAATGGGCACGAGAAAAACATCGAACGGAGTGCAAACACAACTTAGCACTTCCTGCAATTTTCTGCCGCTAGCTGTGCCACATTCCTGCCAAAAGAGCTACTCCTAAGCCCAACATGATCTGTAAGTACCGTAGTGTGTCCATTGGTGTGTCCTGTACAAAAGGAATCGCAACAGTCTTAAACTTTAAATTACAGATTCAATCGATACAAGGTTTCGCTCTTCGTTTTTTTAATTTGCGTGGTACGAAGAAACCGTCACTGTGCAATGGGGAACGGGAGAGCTGTTTGTAGTTCACTAAAGAAGCAAAATAAATTACTGCTAAAAAGGGTGGAGGCCATAACATAAGAAATATCAGTTGCCAACCCACCTGCGAAGCGCTTTTGTCGTCGAAGGATCCCCGGCTTGGTCGATGAAGCACATTGGCTCCTGAGCAAATAACACAGTTCTATAAGAAAGCATTGTTTCTCACCCAGTGCATCTCCAAATGAACTCACGGACCTCGCGCTGAAAGATGGCAAATGCTGCTTAAAACAATATGATGCAGGTATAGAATTATGTTTCATGATTCTCGAATAATAAATAATAATAATAATTTGTTTTGGGGGGAAAGGAAATGGCGCAGTATCTGTCTCATATATCTTTGGACACCTGAACCGTGCCGTAAGAAAAGGGATAAAGGAGGGAGTGAAAGAAGAAAGGAAGAATAGGTACCGTAGTGGAGGGCTCCGGAATAATTTCGACCACCTGGGGATCTTTAACGTGCACTGACATCGCACAGCACACGGGCGCCTTAGCGTTTTTCCTTCATAAAAATGCAGCCGCCGCGGTCGGGTTCGAACCCGGGAACTCCGGATCAGTAGTCGAGCGCCCTAACCACTGAGCCACCGCGGCGGGGCTCATGATTCTCGAACACTTGCTTTCTGAACATCCTCCTGAGACTTATCCAACATTTCATAGTTTTAGTTTACAAGGTTTCTGAAATATACAGTTTGCTTCACAGAAGGTGTCCCAGAATTTTTAAAAATTGGTTTTTTTAGCTATATAGCTGGCTTTTGTAGCACTGTACTGCCATCGGTGGCGGACGCCAGAAAGCGAGTTAATTATGTTACCTAGTAAGCTGCTAACGAATTTCTGTTCGCTAACTGTTTAATTGTTACAGTTGATGGCCCGCTTTCAAAGGGAAACTTGTAGCTCACCGTTATTTATAGCCATATCAGAATTCATGACTCAGAAAAAAAGCTATTACCCTCGGCGCTCTGTTCCAACAAATTTTGGCTGTCACGTGCGCGTTTCAAATATCGCGCGTCTTTGGCGCGAGGGCTGCAATGCCTACCAATTCATGTCGCCCCTCATCGCACGTTCCACGTGACCTTCACTTTCCCCGCCTGCTCTACGGTGGTCATCCCTGTTCGCTGCACCGAAGGAGAAGTATAGTGAAAAAAAAAAACATGAAAATAGGTTTTGAGAAAAGGAAATGGCTCTGTTACTGTCTCACTTTTCGCTGGACACCGCAACCACGTTGTGAGGGAAGAGGTGAGATGTGAGTGAAAGAGAGAAAGAGGTACCGTTGATGAGGGCTCCGGAATACTTTGAACTTTTTCAAAACGGACCATTCGTCCGTTTGTCTTGAAGGGGAATGTACTGTACGGGTGAATCAAACGTAGTTGAATGACTGTATAGCATTAGCGTACTTAGCGCCCATACGCTATGAGGAACAACCTATGACTTTACACACTTTTCGACTTGGAAAAAAAATGCAGATTAAACTCATCTATTATGAAGTTTCCACTTATCTCGTGCACGCCCCGCACTAATTCGGAATTAGCACGAAGAAGGAACGAGTCTTGCTTTCACTCCCTTTATCCCTTCCCTTACGGCGCGGTTCAGGTGTCCAACGATACATGAGACAGATACTGCGCCATTTCCCTCCATCCCCCCCCCCAAAAAAAAAAACAATTATTATTATTTGACTGCCTTGCTCGGCCGAATGTTTTTCTGCCCCTACATTATTTCCGTTAACGTCGGTCGCTTACGTCCGTTGTTAGCGTCAGTTGCATGGGGGTCATACACAAGATATACTTTGGGAAGAGGAACGCTGTGTGAAGCAGAGCGGGAACGCAGTAAAGTCAAAACGACAAGAAAAGCATTCCACTTACTCCAACAGGTGAAGTATACAAGCGGCACTTAGAAATGATCTCCAGGCGAACATGTCGCAAACTTGCTACACTTGGAACAGGAGTTTCCGCAGAAAACCAGGCACTGCCTCTCGTAGCTCAAGTGCGCATACAATCGCGCACTGCCAACGGTTGCGTTATTCAATCGTCGTTTTTGGTGCACGCATCAGCAGTGCGCCTCTCGCGCGGTCATTCTACCGAGCGGGCCTTTGGAGTTCGTGTTCCGTGACTGCGTTGTTTCCCTCTGGGGAAAGGTTCAAGCACGGTTTAGATCTGCGCTGTGGACGACGAGGATGTAGGCCGACAATCGATGCAGGTAGGCTAGAGTGCGATCAAAGCTCCAGAACGCGCTCCATACCGACGTAGTTTCTTGCTGGACGAATGTCAACAAAGGTGTTCTGGTTGTAACTCTCAAGCACCGAGTTATCGTGATCCGTCCGCAACTTCCACTCACAGACGACTTGCAGTGGTTGTTCGGAGTACGCCGTCTGATGTCACGTCTCTTTCGATGTCTCCTCGAGTACAGGGGGTCTCAAAAAGTAAAGATCGTGCAGCGACGACTTCTCATTGACTTCCTGATTTCCTGATTCACAGTGGTTTAGCTAGAGATGTTGAGGAGATAACCCTTGGAGCACCTGTCTTCGTGGATGAAATGTCAAACGTCTTCACCTCAGAATTCTCTCGCTATCACTCGAAGCACTGAAGCAATCGTGACTTACATGGTCGGCCGTCGCGTATTCTGCCGATGCGAAAATTCAGAAGCACAACACCGTTGACACACACTCTAAGTTGTTATTCAACAACAAACGTCAAACAGCAGCGTTAACAGTGTTCACGTGCAGTGAAACTAAACAACGCCACCACCGGGACGAGCTTCTGCACTCCCACCTAAACAAGCGAGCCACGGGAACTCTTTTTTAGCAATCACTGTGTTCACATCCTAATTGCACTCACACCACCTCGTATTCCGAAGCGCACTTCCACCGTCCCGAACGAAGCGTCAGCTTGAGATTAAATGGCTTGTTTTGACCACAGAGGCATGTGCGATACACGGCGCGTCACCTGTCCGCCTTTCCTTGTTTGCTGTGCTGCCGGCGTTGCGTATGAGAGAGAAAAGTCCTCGCGCTCGGAGTGTGCCCTTGCGGAACCAGTTTCTAAGCGAAACCCGCTGGGAGGGGTCAGACTAGAGGCACGTGGAGCGGAGATGCATTAGCGCAAGCCGGGAGGTCGGTGGCACTCTCCCGCGAAACATCGCGTCGATTGCCCTATGTAGGAGCCAGCGAACATTGCTGTAACTTCGCGCAATCTCGAAGAAATTTCCGTCGGAGTTGCAGACGTGAGTATAACTAGAGGGCTGTCGATCCTCTTCAGCACCATTATGAACCATGTTTATCCGGTTGAAAGCAAAGGCCGCACTTGGGTGATGATGATGATGATGATGATGATGATGATGGTGATGATGATGATTTGTACCTCTAGGACTGTAGGTGTGCTGGCTAGAAAGTACAGTTAGCGGCATCTACTGCACACAGACCTGACGCTCTGATATGGTCACAGCAGTTTTTTTTTTTTAATGGCTGAAAATATTTCCTTCTCGAAACAGTGAGAAGACGTCGTAAGCGAAACCCCAGACATCCTCTGGCGGTGAAGCGAGTGAGCTTGCCCGCGAAATAAGTACGGCTTAAAGCTGAGACTTCCCAAGGGACTGGGCCGCGGTACTTGAAACGGGGAGGAGCGGGGCTGGTCATAGTTGAGCTAGATGTGCATGCATGTGGTAGGCGCTGAGAAGGGAGGAAATATTTAGGCTAAGCACCTAGGGCTGGTGTGCAGTGCCCCTTTGTTTCCAGAACTCTTGGGCGAAGGTGTGTGGGGCACCCTGTTTATAATCAGGGATCCCACAACGTAGCCCATAGTTTTGAAGGTAAGCGGTAAAGCCGCAGTATAATATAGTCGAGCCTGTCTGGATACCACTGATGAGAGAGAGAGGGAAAGATGAACGGGAAGGCAAGGAAGTTATCTAGGTGACGCCCAGTATGCTACCATACACGTGGGAAGGCGAACGGATGGAGAGATAGAAAAGGAAGAGAGGAAAGATCACTTTTCCACGTGCCCGTAGGCCATTACTAACAGGGTACACAACCATTAGCCACTGCAAAAAAAAATTTACCCATTACCTTGACTAGGTGATATGAAATAACTTTTTAGTCCCTTTACAGCACTGCTGTTTAGATTTTTTTCATAAAATCCTACGCTAAAAATTTTTTTATGCCTTGTGTTTTGGCATATGATAGGCTTAGATGCTTATGCGCCACTAAACCCAACGCAAAACAAAACAACAGGGCACACAGGACGTGCACTGAAAGTTTATAACCTTGAACTAAGAGTTGCGTCCTTCAGGAACTTGAAAAGCGCCTTCACCGCTGTCCTCTGTGATGAAAGTTTAGTCCATGGCCCCAGAATCTTCTCTTCTGTAAGGAGACGAGGATCTAAGCGGCGGATCGTTGCGGCCAGGTGGACACGCTCAAGCCGAGCGCAATCACAAAATTTGTGCTCAGTTTTGTTTAGACAATTCAGTTCTCTTTAGAGAATATTTACACCTGAAAATGCCGATTTCGGGAAAGAATACTACTCACCCAAAATATCTACTCTTTGGCAAATTCTAACGGCAACGCTCTGAACAGTCCAGAAAACAGCACAAAACTGCACTTTGCAAAACAAAGTCACGGTGTCTGGCATGTCGCTCTAAACCTGTCCGGGCCACTATGCTCTCGGCTTGCTGATTTCCGCTTTGCGCACTGAATTTTCAAGGTGAACTCTAGTTTGGGCTTTTTGGTTCATGATTCACAAAGAAAACGGCGCGAAACACGGGGACAAAAGAGAAACAAACACGACGCTGGTCCTGTCATGTTTGTTTCTCTTTTGTCCCCGTATTTAGGGTCGTTTTCTTTGTGAACTGAATTTTCCTCGACCCCCGGTATGCGACATTGATGTGCACATTTAAATTCTAACATTTATAATTTTTCTTACAGTTGCCGAATTCTCCAAAATGCTTTCGGAAACGCAAGCCTTCGGACTGTAGCGGTTCACTACCATTGGTCAGATTTCTAGCGCTTCCCAACTATTTTATTTATTCACCAGATACTGCAGACGCTTATTGCGGGTCCTAACAGGAGAGACAAGAAGAATACAATGTGAATATACCGGGTGATTTTCTTTACGTTTGAGGATTTTTATTTTAAAAACAGTGAGCGTTAACGTTGGTACTTTCTGTGCAGTAGGATTGCACAGCAATGCGGACATTGTGCGTGACAGAGCCCAACTTAAAAATAGATTTATTGACTTAAGTTATGCAATCAACGTTTTATTTTTTGTATTAGGGCACAAGATTATATTGCGAAATTCAATGCCATCAATATCAAATGAGAGCTCAGTTATTCATTTTTCTGGGTTGGCATTGCTGTTTCCAGTCTGCCGCTGGGACGTGGTAACGGCCCGGCTATGGCTGCGCCGCTCAGGCAAACGCTCTTCTTTGTGCAGGTGTTACTCGCTTCGGTTTCGTGCCAGTGCAATTCAAGAAGTTAGAAAGATGAATCTTCGAAAGCTACGTTATCGGCCGGCGAATCTTCGTTCGTCTGCACTTCATGGAAAGCCACCGATGGAATCAACGACACCTGTGACGGAACGGGTACCGCCGCTACTTCTGGACATTGCCCGATACCGGTCAACGAACCCTGGCACATTGCGAATCGCCACTATAGCCTACAAATACCGAGGAATTTCAGTCTGCCGCTAGGTCGTGGTACCGGCACGGCTGTGGCTGCGCCACTCACGCAAACGCTCTTCTTTGAGCAGGTTAGTCAGAATGCACTGTGCGTCACACATTCCATTCTTACTCTGCCGGTATCACCCTCTGTGCTTTGTGCGAGTGTAAGAGCTTATGCTTGTCACGCTCGAATTGTGTTTCGTAGGCGCTATCGGTTAAAATTGTTACGTCGTTTCGCATTTTATTTTTTGTTGTCACTTGTATAAGGTGACGCCGAGGTGAATCCGGGTCCTGACAAAACTGTTCTTAAACAGCTTTTAGATGAACGAAAGAAAGTAAATGAAGAAAAAGCGTTGTGCTATAGAAAAACACCAAGCGAAAGCAAGGCTGCCATGTCGGACCTGAATGAACGTATGACTAACCTAGAAATATCACTCGCTAACCATTAGAATTTGCACAGCGAGGTGAAAGAATGCAAGGAGAATTGCGAAGAGCAGCAGAATCAGCTTCAGTCACTCATTGATAAAGTTGATGACCTTGAAAACCGAAGTAGGAAGTGAAATGTAAATTTTTATGGGGTGAAAGATGAAGACGAGCATGAAACGTACGAAAAGGCTGAGGAACATTTAGAAGTTTGTCAGTCGAAGCTACAATGTGAAAAGGTCCCAATTGAGAGAGCTCATCGTCTTGGACGGTGCAGTCCAAATAAAAGGCGGCCAAATATAGTCAAGTCCCTCTCGTTCAAGGACAAGGAGGCAGTGCTATCCAGTGCAAAGAAATTAAAAGGCACAGAGATAGGTATCTCGGAGGACATTTCAGAAAATTCGCCGAAAAGCGGAAACGACAGTGGGATTACGCTAAAGCGAATAAAGTCGAGACTGACAAAGCAAACCTCAAGTTTACTACTCTCTATATAAATAAGGTGAAGTTCATTTATGACGAATCCCTGAATACAGTTGTATAAGCAGTTTGACAGGGTGTGAAAACGGATGAGTCGGCTCTTGCTTTTCTTATTGTGAATTGCAGAAGTGTTCGAAATAAAATGGATGAACTTGCTAGTCTCGTTTATATGTCTAGGCCAACGGTTGTTCTTGGACCTGAATCTTCGCTCGATGCCGACGTTGCGGATGATGAAGTGTTTCCGAAGGGTTTTGCTTGCTACCGTAATGATAGAAATCGTTTCGGGGGTGATGTTTTTATTTTATTTGATATGGCGTTGTGCTGCCGAGGAATTTTAATTGAAGGCAGTGAAACTGAGATGTTGTGGATAGAGATTACATTGAAGAATGGCAGGTCATTATCGGTATGTTCGTTCTATCGCCCGCCAGGAAGTTTATACTCTGGGAGACCTTTCCAATGCCATAGAATTGGTGTGCACCGATTGTCTATTTATAGGTGGTGACTTCAATCTTCCGGAAATTGATTGGTCATTGGCTGACCCCCGTTCTAGTGCTTTCAGCCAGTCTAGCAAAAAAAATGTTTACGATCTGTCGCCATTTTGACCTAACACAGCTAGTCCTGGAGCCTACAAGAGGAGCTAATATTTTAGATTTGGTTTTCACTAATACGCCAGGGTTGGCACGGTCGAGAGTAGTGTTACCGGGCCTCAGTGACCACCAAGCTGTGGTGTGCGATATGAATCTGCAGTACGTAAGACCTACCAATAGTGGTACGCGGCGTATCTATAGCTATCAAAAAGCACTAGTGTATGATATGTCGTCAGCTCTCGATTCATATTTCAATTTGTTTGAGACACAGGCTGAATTTAAGAATATGGAAGAGCTGTGGGAAATTTTCAAAAACAAGATGCTCGATATGCGTGAACGTTATGCAGCATCATAAGTTATGACTGCGCGGCGAAGCAAAAGTAAGCCATGGTGCTCGCAAGGCGTGAAATGCTAGGCCAGACATAGAGCGCACGTTTAAGCTGCTTATAAGAAAAGCCTCTTTTGAAGCTTAAAGGAGAACTCAAGCAAATAACTGAGGATATGAAAGCAGCATTAAAAGCAGATAAAGATAAATTCTTTAACACGTTCCATCTACGTTTACAAAAAAGACCGAAACAAACTGTGGCAATTCTTCAAAATGAACAGTAAAGACGTGTTATCAATACCGGCCATCGATAACGACGGCTCTACCATTCGTGATGACGTCGAAAAAGCAGAGTGCTGTATCTCATTTTTCAGTTCTGTGTACACTCCTCGCGTTGAAAGCAATAACACCCTGTTACGAGCCGCTGCAGTAGTCGGTGAGCCCATGAACGATATCATAATCGATCACTGAATTTCCTTCAATGTAATTTAAAGTGTTCGCAACAAAACCTCAAGAAAACGGCTTTCATGTCGTGTGTGCGACCTATCATGGAATATGCCTGTGTTGTATGGGACCCTGCACAGAAATCGTTGATTGACAAGCTGGAGAGAATCCACAACAGGGCAGCAAGGTTTGTCTTGGGAAGTTACGGGCGAAGAGATAGTTGTACGGAAATGAAAAATTATTTGCAATGGGAATCCCTTGCTTCTCGTGGAAGGAAGTTAAGGCTAAAATTATTCTACTCAATGTTTCGCAATAGAACCGGCATAAATCGGGAAATTTATTTTAAACAGCCCTTTTGCGTTTGAAAACGACATGATCATTCTTGCAAAATTCGAGAGTACCATGCCAGGACAAACTTGCTTGCCAATTCTTTTTTTGTCAAGACTGTGCAACAGTGGAGTCAGTTATCGGAAGTGCAAGTGTGCTCTGTTGATGAAGATGTCTTTTTTATAAATTTGTAACCCCACTGCTGTAACGCCTTCGGGCAATGCGGGGTAATTATTGAATAAAGAATAAAGAGAAAAAGAGGCCGCTCTTAAAACACTTAACTCAACTAAGCCAGCTGGGCCTAATGGTTTGTCACTAGCCTTGTTTTCTTTATGCCCACGTGAAGTATTCAGTTATCTGTATTTTAGCTGCACTCCAAACTGCTCATTCGTTCTGGTTTCGCTGGCCATGCATGCAGCGTGCTGTTTGTCAAGCGGCAACACCGGGAGTTGTTTTTCTGTACCTTTATCCGGCCCTTGCATTTCTACGTCAGTTTTTTGCTTGGGCTGTGGGTGAATCTGTACGTCATCTTCACAAAATCTTTACAAGAAAACTCGTTACCAGATGACTGGGCACTTGCCAATTTCTATCCCTGTGCATAAAGGAGGACCGCGAAGTAGAGTTTTAAATTACCCGCCTATTTCACTCACAAGCGTTGCATGTAAGATCTTTGAGCATGTGCTCTTCACTAATGTTATGAGTCACTTGAATGCGCACTCTCCTCTTAATCCCCAGCAGCATGGATTTCGTAGTGGTTTTTCCTGTACAACACAGTTGCTTGAATTGACTCATGATTTGGCAGGAGCTATAGATATGGGTTTCTCTGTTGACTGTTTGCTTCTAGATTTTAAGAAGGCGTTCGATGCTGTCCCTCACTCTCTAGTGGTAGAGAAATTAGAAATGTATAATGTTAACAGTATGGTTGTGAACTGGATCAAGGAGTATCTAAATTTAAGAAGACAAAAAGTGGTGCTTAACGGAAAAAACATCCCGCGAAGTTGATGTGTTATCTGGCGTGCCTCAAGGGTCAGTCATAGGACCGCTTTTATTCCTCATTTACGTAAATGACATCTATTCTAGTATTTGATCTCAAATCAGGTTATTTGCTGACGATTGTGTTTTGTGCAGAGTCATTCGTACGATCAACGACTGCAGTGTTCTACACAGCGACTTCAACAAAATAAGTCAATGGTGCACCAAGTGGCTCATGTATATCAACTTGAAATAAACCAGTTCATATGTGCTTTTCAGGGAAAAGAACACCTCATGACTTCAGTTACACTATCAATTTAACCAAGCTATTATCTGTTCACGAGCACAAGCATCTTGGCGTACATTTCACCCTTTTCTTTCTTGGAGCCGACACATTGATCACATCGCAAGTAAAGCATGCCGAGTTCCAGGTTTCCTGCGCCGAAATGCGATGAAGTTACCACTTCAGGCCAAGGTATCATTGTGCAAATCAAATGTGCGGTCTATTCTTGATTACGCCTGCGCTGTGTGGGATCCATAGGTGGCATGCGATGTAAGCCGCTGGGAAAGAATCCAAAACATAGCTATTCGTTTTGTATTTTCAAATTATACTCGGAATTTCAGTGTTTCAACAGAGAAAAAAAGCCTTGGCTGGACATCGCTACAGAAACGTAGGGAATATCTTAGACTGAAACTTTTGCACAACATATTTTACTCTCGAAAAGGTATAGATCCAGGTAGGTATTTATAAAAGCCTGATTACGTGTCCCTGAGACTAGACCATGCAAATAAGATTAAAGAAATACTAAAACTCAAGCTTTCAAAGTGTCATTTTTTCTCAAAACTATAGGTGAATGGAACAAGCTTCCATCACATATCGTGTCAGTACAACCAAACGAGGTGTTTTCAAACTCTGTATCCCTTTTGAAATAGTATACTAATATTTGTGTGTGTTGTTTGCGCGTGTGCGTCTGTTTTAAAGCGTTCCCGGGAAGTATATTCACGATGTATTGATGGTGTTGCCGATTTGCACGAGATGTTGCGTTACCTGTGTTATTTTTCTTGTCTCTGTTTTCTCCCCCGCTGTAATGCCCAAGGGCGCAGCGGGTACTGTGATAAATAAATAAATACCGAGCGACAAAAAAAAAACGCTTTTGTGAGCTCGTTTTGGTTGGCTTTTCTGCACTTCATCTTTACAAGACGGCTCCGCTCGCATTATTATTGCAGCAAATACAGACGCAGTTTGTGAATTTTATTCTTGAAATGGGGAAAGTGATCTCGGCGACGATACCTCGTGCTGCGACGCTATTTTGTAAATGTGCAAAGCAGAAAAGCCAACCCAACGAGCTTAGAAATGCGTACAATTGGCGTTCGATATTTCGGACCACAACGCCGATTCACAAATTTGAGAAGCTGCGCTCACCTTTATTATGACGGGCCATCAAATTTTCTGCTATAATATTGTGCCCTAAAATCAAGATTTAAACATTTGGTTATTTAATTTCAGTTAATTAATCGTATTTTGGTCAAGCTTTATCACGCATGCAGTCGTGGGAAAAAATATAGTGCCCCCCCCCCCATCCTCTTCTTTTGTTTTCCGAAGTTTTCCGCTCTGCATGGGGGCGCCACATAACTTCGGAAAACAGAAGCAAAGGGAAGGGGGTGCACTTCAAAAATATTTTTAGACCCATGAATAAACTACAAGAATCCATAAACCTCTGTAGATATTCCATAAACCTCTGATATTCTGTTTTTGCACCACACAATATAAGGCTGAATTCTACCGAATGGTATTATTAGAAACTCTCACTAACATACTTTTTTTATTTCCTTGATTTCTGACAACTTTTACTTTCGGCTGTACATGAATGTATCTGTACCCTTTTTCGTTAACAAAATCCCCTAAGTGTACTTGTGTTGTATTGCTCTATTGTATTGTTTAACTGTTGTACTCGTGTTTTATTTGATAGTGCGGGAATATGTTTTTACTATTGTAACCGCGTAAGTGTTTTATGTAAAGAAAATGTGATTCTGCTGCTGGAGGCTGTACACAATTGGGGGCTAAGGCCTCGTCAGGCTTCCGAGCCTTTAGCCTTACTCCACCCGCAGGGATTAATTGTATTACTTCCTGCAAATAAAGTTACTTACTTTTGACCATGACTGTGCATAATGTCCGCCTTGGCGTACCATCCAAATGCGCAGACCGCACCCAGCTATCTCTCCGTGTTCTCGAAATAAAAATCCCTAAACGCTAAAAAAACCGGCGTGACCATGGTGCAAAGAAAGAAACGGGAATAGATGTGCGAAAAGTGGGCAGACACCTGCGCAATGTTTACATGCCTCGACGTACATCGTACGAAATTTCCATGCATCAACGAAACATCCCAACGTTGCGCACTTTCGCGAGTGTGCAGTCGCTGCACTGTGCAGATTTATCGCCCGTGTACCTGCGCCTATGTGCCTTGTTGTCCACACTGCCGTGAATGCACGGCAAACAGCCAAGCTCGGCTCCTACCTCTTCCTGGCAGCACGCTTCCCTTGTGCCGTAATGAGTGCGCAAAATATGTGCATATACTTACGGACGCATTCATCGTACCCGATAAGACCATGCTATGACTGGTGCTACTATGTGGCCCAAATATCACGCTGCGCGCGTCAAAATAATATATAACGTGCGCGCTGTCGCACCTGTTTATGCAAGCGCGTAAAGCGACATGCTAAACGAAAATGTTTTTTATCAGTTTTGCTTCATCTGTACAGATTGCCTCCGTGCATTGGTAGGATAAGTTAGAAGCGTGCGAGAACATCCTTTCGTTCAGGCCCGGGGCAAGTGACTATAGGAAATCTAAATAAAGTAGTATGAACGCTAAATTTCGGTTGCATGTTTTACTGTTTGTAATGACGCGTAAGGCATTAGTATTCATGCATCACCTCGCGCTATTTGCCTGTGACCGCTAAATGATTACAAATCGAATTCTTCTCTCGCCTGTCTCGGTTGCGTTTTGACAGCCGAGCGATATCTATGACGTCAGAAGTCTGTGTAGCTGATGTGAGGCATGAAGAAAACTGCATTGTAATAACTGTTTCTCCACTCCCCATTCTGTTTCTTGGCGCAAGCTGGCTTCAGCGCTCTAGTGATATGAAACACTGAAGAAGTGATTATATCGGAGTTTTTATCCCGCAAAACGACCACCAGTCGTTGACTCGTTGCAACCGCTGCAAGAAAAGTTGCAGCGTTAAGAAAGCTATGAATTTCGCTCTTCTAGTATTGGAGGTCATATTGAAAAGTTTAAAAAGCAAGCGTCACTTTCAGGTTTGGAGAGACCCTAAAAGTGTGAGCGTCCATTGAAAACTCTAAGCTGACATTCGTCCTTTTTACGAAAGTACTATTATGTCATGTAATCCTTTTAGGTTGTTATTTTTTATATTTTGTTGCGAACTCTTCAGCTTGGGCATGTAGAGTGCCTTGTTGATTTTAAGATCTTTAAGTAAATAACGGCCATTACAACCGAAAAACGCGAATGATGAGCACCAGATGGCTCACGTTGTGCTTTTGAGATTGTTTGCATTTACTTTGAATGCAGCTGCCTCGTGCGAATGAGTGAGGACTGTGTTTCCGTTTGGGAAGGGTTACAGGAAGTATGTGCTATGGCGTGAGAAGTGGCTTGGCACGGACTTCATCTTGTGAAGCGCGTTTGCGCGCTGCATCCCGGATGCGTTCGTCCTCGGCTGGATCCCGGCTCCGGCCTTCCGCATGCGTGCAGCGTTCCGAGCATAAAGCTCCGCCTCGGATGCATGCATGGCCCCCCGCGTTGCGACTGATGTGCTAATTCGCCGCTGGTGGCTTTATCATAAGTGCGGTGACTACTACTACGCACGAGCGCAGGATGCCAAGCCTTGCAGTCATCGCGGAATGTTTTCATCAGAAAGGGTTTGAAAGTGTTTGGCGATATCTTTTTTGACAAGCAGAAGCAACAAACTTTCATTGATCAATTTACTAAGAGGGTGGGGATAGATGTTTGTGGTTTACGAGGGATTTAACGCCCCAAAACGACTCAGGGAATGAGGGACGCCTTAGTGAAGGGCTCCGGAAATTTCGACCACCTGGGGTTCTTTTACGTGCCCTAACATCACACGGTACACGGGCCTATGGAATTTCGCATCCATCTAAATTCGGCCGCCGCGGCCGCGATCCGTTCCGCGCGGTTGGGCTAGATGTTAGGAATAAGATTTAGACAGGCGCGTAAGCCTTCTCGAAGGCGATGGGTGGCTTAAAGTCCATGCTTCTTGGCGACCTCCAGGGCTCATGTTCTGCCTTTGGGTCAGGGCTGAGCAATGCAGTCTCCCACTGGCTTTTGTTTAAGATTTCAAAGATCGGAGGGGTCGGTCCTCTGGGCACTCCAATAGGATGTGAATGAGGATATCTTTAGAATGATTGCGAAGATTGCAGTTGGAATTTTCAAGATACATCAGGGAGTAGATATAAAGAATGCACCCGCTTGAAGTTACCGCCAGGCAAAAGCGATGGCGTAGATGTAGAGCGTCCGCCTCGCGTGCAATAGGACCGGGGCTCGAATCCCGGAACTGCGCAATTATCCACCGGGTTTGAAAAAAAATAAAAAACTCCGCGTGTCGATGGAATTGCATAGCCAGGCCTGGGATGCTGCCTGATCTCGGTGACCAGAACCGACAACGCACTCCCTCGCCAGAGCAGGATTTAGCCACCCTGGTGTAGTACTTGGCCACAGCCTTCCATGAACAAACCAATTAAACCTCGGCCTTCAGTCCCCAGCGGCTGCGGAGGAACTGACCAAGGCGGCGGTCAGTCCTGTGACGCAGCAGAGGGTGCTAAGAATCTCTGGCTTCGGACCGGCCGCCATTAGAATCTGAACCTGGAAACGTTTAACTGTAGAACCTTATTTAGTGAGGCTACCCTAGCAGTGCTGTTCGAGGAACTATCGGGCATTAAATGGGATGCCATAGGGCTTAGTGAAGTTAGGACAGGTGAGGCATATACAATAGTAAAGGACGGGCACATACCGTGCTATCGAGGATTAGAGGACCGACGAGAACCTTGAGTGGGATTCGTCATTAATCAGGATATAGCTGGCAACGTAGAGGAGCTCTATATTATTAACGAGAGGGTGGCAGCTTTCGTAATTACGCTCTACAGGACGCACAAGCTGAATGTGGTGCAGGCCTACGCGCCAACAGCCAGCCATGATGACCACCGTTGAAAGCTTCTATGAAGACGTTGAATCGGCAATGAATAAAGGAAAATCACACTACACTGTATTGATGGGCGACATCAATGCTAAGAGGGGCAAGAAGCAAGCTGGCGACCCCGCTGTCGGCGACTGTGGGATAGGTTATAGAGATAGCAATGGAAAGTTACTAGTAGAATTCGCAGATAGAAATAATTTACGGATCATGAATACCTTCTTCCGCAAACAAGTGAACAGGAAGTGGGCCTGGAAGAGTCGCAATGGCGAGACTAAAAATGAAATCAACTTCATACTACGCGATCAACCTGGCATCGTTCAGGATGTTGATTTCCTCGGAAAGGTGCGTTGTAGCGACCACAGAATGGTAAGGTCTCGAATTAGCTTAGACTTCAAAAGGGAACGGAAGAAGCTAGTAAAGAGGAAGTCCATTAGCGGTAAGCTCGAAGACGGAAAATGGAGGAATTCAGTATATCGCTGCAGAACAGATATTCAGCTTTAGGTGAGGTAGACGATCTTAATGTGCATACAATAAACAATAATCTGACGGTCATCATTAATGAGTGCGCAGTAGAAGTAGGCGGTAGGATGGTTAGACAGGATACCGGCAAGCTATCTCAGGAGACGAAAGATCTGATTAAGAAACGCCAAAGCATGAGGGCGTCCAACCAAACAGACAGAATGGAACAAGCAGAGGTGTCGAAGTTAATAAGCGCAAGGGGGGGGGGGGGGGGGGGGTCAGCCGACATAAGGAAGTTTAATGTGGAAAGAATCGAGCTGCTCTAAAGAACGGAGGTAGCCTAAAACCGGTGAAGAGGAAGCTAGGCATAGGTAAAAACCAGCTGTATGCGTTAAGAGACAAGAAGGGCAATGTCATTAGCAATATGGACAAGATAATTAAAGTAGCCGAAGAGTTCTAAACAAATCAATGCAGCACACAATGTAATCAGAACGTTAATGAGATAGAGAGTAGCACACACCAGTGCGTCATCCAGCAAGTAACGAAGTAGGAATGAAAGAAATCCTTGTGGCAATGCGAAGGGGAAAAGCAGCTGGTGAGGATCAGGTAACAGCAGATCTGTTGAAGTACGGGAGGCCCTGTATACGCAATGCCTTGTGTTCTCAACTGTACCAGAAGCTTTAAAAAATGCAAACATTATCTTAATTCATAAGAAAGGAGATTCAAGGACATGAAAAATTACAGACCGATCAGATTACTGTCCGTTGCCTATGAGGTATTTACTAAGGTAGTCGCTAATAGAGTCAGGGCAACCTTCGACTTTAGTCAACCAAATTATCAGGCAGGCTTTCGTAAAAGGTATTCCACAATAGATCATATCGACACTACCAATAAGGTGATAGAGAAATGCGCAGAATATAACCAACCCCTATATATAGCCTTCATTGATTACGAGAAAGCATCTGACTCAGTGGAAACCTCAGAAGTCATACAGGCATTGCGGAATCAGGATGTAGAGGAGCCTTATGTCAAAATACTGGAGGATATATATAGCAACTGCACAGCTACCATAGCCCTTCATAGAGTCAGCAATAAAATTCCAATAAGGAAGGGCGTCATGCAGGGAGACACGATCTCGCCAATGTCATTCACCACCTGTTTACGGGAGGTGTTCCGAAGCCTGGTTTGGGAACAGTTGGGGATAAGAGTTAATGGGGAATGCCTAAGTACTTTGCGATTCACTGAAGACATTGCATAGCTCAGTCACTGAGAAGATGAGCTTCAAAACGTGATAAATGAGTGAGCTAGACAGGCAGAGTAGAACGGTGGGTCTCAAGATTAAGATGCAGAAAACCAAATTAATGTTCAACAATCTGGCAAGGAAACAGCAGTTCACAAATGGAAGCAAAGTGCTGGAAGTGGTAAAGGAATACGTCTGCTTAGGGCAGGTAGTGACAGCTGATCCGGATCATTAGAGGGAGAGAACTAGAAGGATAAGAATGGGGTGGAACGTGTATAGCAGGTTTTGTCAGACCATGAATGGCATTTTACCAATTTCCCTCAAGAGAAAAGTGTACAACAGCCGCATATCACCGATATTCATCTACGGGGCAGAAACGTGGATGCTAACCAAAAGGGTTCAGCTTAAGTTAAGGACCGCACAGCGAGCCATAGAAAGGGAAATTATAGGTGTAACATTAAGAGACCGGATGCGGGCAGAGTGGGGGAGGGAATGAACGCGGGTTGATGACATCCTAGTAGAAATAAAGGCGAAGAAATGGACCGGGGCAGGGTATGTAATGTGAAAGCAAGATAACCACTGGTCCTAAAGGGTAACGGAGTGGATTCCAAGAGAAGGCAAGCGTAGCAGTGGGCGGCAGAAGGTTAGGTGGGTGGATGAGATTAGGAATTTTGCAGGCATACGGTGGGCGCAACTGGCAAGGACCGGGTTAATTGGAGAGACATGGGAGAGGCCTTTGCGCTGCAGTGAGGTTAAGCAGGCTGATGATGATGATGATGAACCTGCTTTGCTTTGGTGAGAAATTTGTGCGGGGGTGGGTACATGAGTCGATGGTTTCGATAGTCGAGCGCGCGCAACCTGACGATAAAGTTATCGTGAGGCACTAGGCACAGTCTATATGCATGAGGATGTTACGTGGTCGCGGATGCCGCCGCAGCTAAGCACGGAGGCGCGGGAACTTCACCGTAAAGTTTAGTGCTGTAGTAAATAAATATGTCAAGGTTCAGAAAGCAGAGCAATGAATGAAACAGTGTTAATATATAAGTTACAGGAAGTAAACAATACCTTTCTCAAACTAAACCCCCTCTCCAACGCATAGTAGCATTATGGTGGTTTTGAAACAGTGGCTGAAAACTTTTCGTGAAGATCTTTCTGTCTTTCTCTAAGTCTTGGCTCAGTTGATAAATTGCTAACTATTAAGTTTTACTGCCGGCCAGGTAGTCGAACAAGTTCAGCGTGTTTGCCTTTACCTGGCTGTAGTCTTTTAAAATGACCGCTGGCTCCGCCTAGGCGGGCTGCCAGACTGGATAGAAGGCCTGATCCGTTGTAAGGGACCAATTAATAAACATAGATGCACGCGGTTTTTCTTGTGTAATTCCCGCTCTCAGTCAGAACGAAACTGAAAAATTACAGGCATTGTGTACTGTTATGCACATTAAGCCATTGTCCCGCCTTCGATCTCCAAGTTAACAGGACCCCTGCCCTTAATTGCGCCTTCCAGTCTATCAGCCTATATACTAATACTACTCCATTTCCCGTCAAAACTTTCCTGCTTCCAGCAATTAACCGCCAGTGTCTTGGCCACTCCTCCCCAGCAGTGGCTATGTGTCAGCATTGTTTTAGACCAACCAACCAGTCAACCAACCGACTGAAGTAGAAAGAAACCGTGGATTCCAGAGAGGGAGAGAAACGTTTAATGGATAGAATGTTTGGGTGGGCTCTCATTTCATTGGCTTTTGTCGCCACTCTTACCCGCTTCAGCAGCGAAAGCTGATGGTTCGAATGTGAGCTGGACAGCGCCGCCTCCCAGTCCTCAGTTGTTGGGATATCGATTCTTGGTATAGCTGGGTTTTTCTGGCATGCCCATACCATGTGGTATGATTCAGCCACTTCACCGCCAAAGGCGCAATGCGGATCGTACGATTTTGGAAACATATGTAGCTGAATTTGACAGGATATATAAATATACGATTGCAATTTCCTTAAAAATAACCCCTAGCTCTCTGTTTAGATTTTTGTGCTGTTCGGCGTATAGTTTCCTCGTTAATCTCAAATGTTAGAGAAAATTGCCATAGCTTAGTAGTGGTACAGAATAATTATGTTCCTGCGGAAGTTGGTGGGGGATTTAAGGTGGAAGGTTGGGTCGGATTAGTATAATCCCATATGATAATCCAAATGAAGGTACTCGAACATTCAAGTCCTTATATTTTTAAATTTGGAGGTGATGATAACGCCGCGACCCTCTCAAGCGATTAGAAAATTTCGTTACGGATAAACCGGGTGGTTTTTGCAAGACGATGACCTAAATAAATCGGACTAGAAATTCGGGGCACACTTAAGCTCTACCTGAAGGGAATGACGCGACAGGGTTAGTGACTCCCTTCAGTGGTCCGGATTCCTCTTACTATTTATATCCCTTCGCAGACACAGACACTGTCGGACAAGACACACAAGACCTCCCTGAGGAAAGTCGAACGAACGTACAGTCTTTGCCAGAACTAACCAGGCTGCATGGTTTGTTTTCTTCATTATAGAGGAGCCCCTACGGTTTCCTTATAAACCAAAAGGTATTGGAAGGTGAGGAAATGGGGTCTCCTTACCTCACAAGGATTTACAGTTTGATAGGTGCGATAACTGTTCCGCTATACAACTGAGAAGCAAACCGGGCAGCCTATTTACTTTTGGCAAAGGGTGTGCCTATGCGGTCATTGGAAGAGCTGAGTGATGGACCTCCACGTTCATCGAATCACCACGTTCATTGAAGTTGGTGTTCCTTGTGTACTGTGCTTTGATGCCGGGAGTATATGCGGCGCTGGAAGATCCTCCTTGTTGGCTATTTACTATCTAGATGCATGTGTGTGCCTCCCAGCAGTTTTATCTTTGTTACGATGATGAAGCGCGGGAACAGGGCGCGCTCGTATTGTGCAGCTCGGTGATAAGACTCGACTATGAACGTATTTTTTTTCCTTTTTAGCCAGTTATCCCAAGCAATAAAGAAAAGAAAATGCCTCGGTGGCTTCAAGATGGCGTGTATGACTCCGAATTCGAGAGGGAACGGTTAATAATAATTGGTTTTTGGTGGAAAGGAAATGGCGCAGTATCTGTCTCATATATCGTTGGACACCTGAACTGCGCTGTAAGGGAAGGGATAAAGGAGGGAGTGAAAGAAGAAAGAGAGAAATAGGTGCCGTAGTTGAGGGCTCCGGAATAATTTCGACCACCTGGGGATCTTTAACGTGCACTGACATCGCACAGCACACGGGCGCCTTAGCGTTTTTCCTCCATAAGAGAGAGGGAACGGTTCGATTTCCATCTCAACGCAATTTTTATATCAGTGCAGTTAATTTACTTTGCATTCTTACGTGTCATAATTTTGTTTGAGTCGTGGTGCGACCCTATATATATTCGCAATTTATCTGTTGTCTTAATCACTTTTCAAATATGCCGCTCCACTTGTGACGTCCCTAGTTTTTCAACCAATCCGCATATTTTCTCTCGCCGCCGGGTTCTCCGCTGAACGGGGTCATTAACGCTGTCTAGTTAAAATTGGAGAAAACCCTCCACGGAGAGAGGGAAAGAGAAAAGGAAAGAGGAAGCTCTGCGTTTTGTTAATTCGGAGGTTTTATAAAGTATTAGTGCCGCTGGGATTAAGCATGGGGTTGTCGTGCCATCTGTTAGTCGTTTTTGGTAACCACGAATCAACCTTGACGAGAGGCGCGAACTACAAAATAGCGATGGTGCGTCGAAAATAGAGCCTGCTTGAGATTAAGATTGATCGCATTCAAGGGCCGCCACGGTGGCTCAGTGGTTAGGACGCTCGGCTACTGATCCGGGGTAACCAGGTTCGAACCTGACCGCGGCGGACGCGTTTCGATGGAGGCGAAATGCTAAGGCGCCCGTATGTTGTGCGATGTCAGTGCCGTTAAAGATCCCCAGGTGGTCTAAATTATTCCGGAGCCCTCCAATCTGGCACCTCTTTTTCTCTTTCTTCCCTCAGTCCCTCATTTATCAGCTCCCGTACGGCGCGGCTCAGGTTTCCGCCGATATGTGAGACATACTGCGCCATTTCCTCCCCCCCCCCAAGAAAAAAAAACAATTTTCGAATTTTACACGCTAACCTTCAAAAAATTCACAGCAATAGCAACCGCTGACAATCAGCTTGACACAATAGGGATACTTAGCTGCGAAATAATACACTGTAAAATGATCCGGAATTTGGGAACGTAGAAATGTAAACAAAATTGAAAGAAAGTTTCGTCTATTAATGATGGTACATGAGTAAAACAACTAATATTACCATAATATGCACATTAAGTCTTTATATCACGCGAAGTAACAGTATTTAAATAACTTCAGCATTATAATGAAAGCAGTGTACTCCGTGCTAATCTGCACTTGAGATTACGTTATCTATTCAAGGCAAAACTGATTTTTTGGGAAGTTAGAAAGCGGTGTCTTATGGGGTCCAATCCGAAGGAAGCTTCGGGCTGGGGATTGCTCACTGTGTGTTTGATGAGGTAAATTTTTATACCATATTTATTTTTCCACGAGACGTGAGAAATAGGTCGAACGCTCACGTTGACACACTAATGCTTCCGCCTTCGCAGCACGTAAGCAATCTTGAATGCCGTCTGATTTTTATTCACGCACTTATTTTGGAACTGTATTACTAGGCTAGGATGGATGGAAACAACTTTCATTAGACGAAAAGAATCCTCCTGGGCGGACCCCTACTGGTCCAGGAGTCCACGGTCTTGTACCTCACATAAGGCCGGATCCACCAGCCATTTCTGGCCGGCGGGCTGAGCGGTCCGTAAAGCAGCCTCCCAGGAAGAATGAGCGGGTTTGGGGATGGGGAGTACTGCCTGTGGGGAAGGACATTCCCAAAGGTAGTGGAAAAGTGTGTATCTGGCCACTGCACAGGTTTTACAATGAGGAGGAAAGGTGAGGTGAAAGCATGAGAGAGGGTAGGGTGAAATAAATCAGCCCGTCTTTAATTGTCGCCATGTGGCGCTGGACAAGGATAAGGATGACAAGGTACTGCGGGGTGGTGGCAGTGTAATGGGATGAGTTTGTAGAATGTGGTGATTTGCTGATATGTACAAAGGACCGATGTGGCCTCTTGCGCAGGGCTGGGCGTCTGATCATCCGGGGTCCGGGAGGAGGATTCTCGGGCCAGCGCATGAACGCGCTCATTAGCCGGTATCAATCGAGGCATGCCCAGGGATCCACGACAGAGTAACCGTTCGGTCGAGAGAGGTGGCTGTGGCAAGAATACGGTGTGTGGCCGGCGTCGCCACGCCCTTTAGGTAGTGGCGGTATGTGGCCTGGGAATCTGTGCAAATTTCGGTTATTGATTTGTCAATGGTGGAGTGGTCCAGCGCAAGTGTGATGGCGGCTTCTTCCGCCTCTGCAGGTGAATTAGTTCGGATAGTGACGGCGGCCCCCACTGTGCCGTCTTCATAGGCTGCGACTACTTTGAAAAATACTACTTCAGAAACTTCTGTCGCGTCGACTTGGAACGGTTGCTGTATGTTTGGTGTAATCGCTCGCTCGAGCCTGCCGCCTACCCTGATGGAGGCTAGCGCTCATATTGCGCGTTAGGGGCTTCTGATATATATGATGCTGCGTGCGCAGAGAAATCATGTAAGGTGTAGGACTTGTTGGGGTGGGAATGGGTGGATTGAGACGGAGCTTTCACAGTACGCATTGTCCTGTTTCCGTGCGACTCAGGCGGACTATAATTGGTTGGTGCGTTGAGCCTCTATTAATTCGATCACGGTATTGTGGGTACCAGTGGCCAGGAGGCTTTTCGTGCTAACCGTCCGTGGAAGACGTAGGACGGAGGTGACAGCCGTGCGTATTAGGATGTCTGAGTGTTGTGTTTGGCGCTGAGTGACTATGTGGTATATATTACTACGCTATTGCAGTGGCTGCGTACCGCGTCGTATAAACGAGGGGTGGTGTGTGTGGTGATCTCTACGATCGCGAATGTGGAGAAGAAATTATACCCTTTACTTTTGTGTGATTCGCTGACAGAAAATTTTAGCCCTTATCTGTCGCAGGCCAACCTGAGGCGGAGGTGAAACAAGCTTCAAGCACAGCGCCAGACGCTCGCGCGAACGCTCCTCGCTTCACCCATGCCCACCGCTGAATTCAGCGACGGTCAACACCGCTCTTGCCTGGATTTCGTCTTCGAAGCTCGGATAACGCCGTCGGACGCATCGGCAAGTCCCTTTTTGCCTGTTTCTGCGGACTTTTCTGCGTTTCGGCTCTCACCGGTACGCACGGCCCGCTAGGCCCACGCCAGGCCTAGCGACCCCGCTCTGACGGGGCTGTGCCGCATTATCTGAGTGGGATCTTCCTCCAACACTGGACATGGAAGTCACCGTGGAGGGGGCTGACATTAGCCCCGAAGAAGTTTCGCACCAATATGGTTGGTTCACCGTCGGTGAATCGAAACGCTCCGGTCACGAACACCAAAGGAATAACCCCGCGGCACACAATGGAACCGATCGCGCCCAGGGACAGGGCAGCATGCGGCACTCTGCCGACTCCTCTGCGAAAAAGCTTGGCCGACGACTTGCTCGACAATCGGTGGCGTCGAACCTACCTCGCCTACCCAAGGGTCTAACCAAGGTGATATTCCGGCCATCGGGCGGCCTCCGTATACTCGAGAGCTGTGGCCAACTCGGCATCTTTCAACTCATCCGGGACGCCGCGGGCCTCACCTTGGCAGAATCATCTGAAGACTGCATGCTACTCAACTTCAAGCAACACACCATACTGGTGGCCACCCATTCCGCGGTACGAGTGGAACGCTACTTAAACATCAAGGAGCTCATCTACGGCGAGAACAAGATCGCCATCACCTCGTATGTCGCCACGCCGGATGGCAGTGGTAAAGGAGTGATCCAAGGCGTTCCGAAACATCTATCGGACGCTGACATCCTTGCGAACCTTCAGCATCCAAGGAATCCTCCAATATGTGGAGTCCGGCGCATGGGTGCGCAGTCGCAGACGGTCCTCATTCTGTTCAACGGTGAGCGAGTTCCCCGTTGGATCAGCTTCGGTGGTGGCATGATTCGCTGCTGCCTCTACAAAAAAAAATACGAAGTGTGTTCTTTGTGCGGACAACTCGGACATCGCAGAGACGTTTGCCCGGACCCGAAAAACGCTCGCTGCCGCGGATGCGGCGTGGCCAATCCTCCTGAGACACATATCTGCGAGCCTGAGTGTGCCTTGTGGGGTAAGGGCCATGAACTGGGCAGCAACAAATGCCGCGAAATCTACCGCACTCCATACATTGTCAGCAAACGCCGCTGGGAACAGGAACGCCAACATCTGACCCAGCATAGCCAAGAGTCGCCGCAGTCTAAAGAGCGACGCAGCCGCTCCAAAAGCAGGGGACGAACAAATTATAGACATCGATCCAGCTCCATTCCACGACTGGAACCGAGAGGCTGGTCCGCCTCCAAATCCAGGACTCCTTCACACCAGCCACGGAACCCCGGTTTGAACCAGGACGCCGTCGGCACGCAAAAGGTAGGCTGAGCAGATAAAGCCTCCCAGAAATCTAACTCCAACCCCTCTGAGCTAGCAGACCTGAAAGTGCTGGTAGGGAAATTACTTCGTGAGGTCGAGGACCTAAAGAAAGAAAATGCCGCTCTAAAACAGCAACAAATGCAGGCTGGGTCACCGCCTACGACCGATGGCGTCAATAAACCTACCCCCTCTACCTCCGCCGGAGCGGACATGCATGCTGAATCAACGCGGGCACCCCCGCCTAAGCGAAAAGCAGGCGATTCCCTGTCCGAAGGCCAAACACTAGCCGACACCATTCACAAAATTGAAGAAGCGCAAACGCAGACTAACAGCACCCTCATTCAAGTGCAGCTTACAATGACTTCCATCATGGAAGAATTATGCAGACACCGGCAGGAATTAATTAACTTAGGCAGCTGGCAGCAGGAAGCAGAGAGCAGGCTCCTTGCTCACAAAATTCGCAAACCCGCTTCTTCTGAAGCGGTATCCGACTAGCAACAACATTGCGCCACAACCCAATTACACCATCTGGCAGTGGAACTGCCGAGGATTTAGCCGCAAACGAGCTGTACTCCAACAATTCCTCAATAATAGGGACGGACAGGACTTAATCGCACTACAAGAGACACAAACTAATAGCAAGCTAGCTGGGTATCAATCCTTTCCATCGGGGGGTGGAACGCTTGGAGTCACCACTCTTGTCAAACGAAATATTGCGGTAGTACAGCACGATACCCCAGTCACAAATGTCACACACGTGCTAGTCGAATTAATTCCGCCTAGGAAACCCGACCACAGACTGTTTGTGCTGAATGTCTATAGCAGCCCAAAGTTACGGAAAGCAAGCTTCGGCCCGCTTTTTCAGGCGACCCTGAAGCTCGCAGGCAATCACCCCGTCATTTTCACGGGAGACTTTAATGCCCAACACCCGGCTTGGGGTTACGCACAGGAGGACATTAAAGGTAGAAAACTGTGGCTCACCGCACAACAGTGTGGGTTGACTCTTCTTACAGATCCACTAGTCCCCACCCGCTGCGGTAACAGTGTTTCCAGGGATACGTCTCCCGGTCTGACTTTTGCTAAAAATTCGGGCACTCCAACATGGATAAACACTCAACAAAATTTCGGCAGCGATCACTACATATTGGAAATAGTGACCTCAACTGGCCCCAAACGTCGTAGCGCTCGAGCCCCCACCCTTGTCGATTGGGACACGTTCCGCGCTAAAAGAGCCGCCCGAGAAGCTGATACCCCCGAAATACTAGACATAGATATCTGGGCACAGGATCTTTGTCAAGATGCCAAAGCAGTCACCCATACGTTAGACCAGGCTGACCACCTGGAGATTGCGGACAGCCGGCTTCTTCACCTATGGGAGGCAAAGAGTGGACTCGAGAACCGACTCAAACGACAGCGGTGGAACCGCAATCTGCGCAGAAGAATAGCTAGGCTAAATAAGGAGATCGAGGATCATGCAGCTAAACTTACTCAACAAAACTGGGATGACATATGCAACCAAATGGATCGCAATATGGGAGTCTCTAAGACTTGGCACTTGCTCCGTCATCTACTTGACCCTACAGGTAGCAGAACCACCCAGAGGCAGAACCTGCAGAAGCTTGTGCATGAGTATGCAGGCCCACCAGAGGACCTTTTCCTTGAGCTTAAAGATAGATATATTGGCAATGCTCCTATTCAGGCCTTCCCAGATTATGCTGGTCCGGAAAACACGCAGCTCGACTCCCCCATTACTGTGGATGAGGTTAGGGCAGAGATTGCCAGGCTAAACTGCAAATCCGCCACTGGCCCCGATGCAGTATCCAACAAGATCCTCCGCAACCTGGATGAAGTGTCGCTACAATCACTAACTGAGTATATGCAGAAATGTTGGTCGGAGGGCTCCATCCCACAAATATGAAAACGGCAGAGATCATTCTCATCCCAAAGCCAGGGAAGGCACTCAGCCTTGAGAACCTCAGGCCGATTTCGCTCACGCCTTGTGTAGGTAAGCTCATGGAGCACGTAGTTCATACCCGCCTCAACCGGTTTATGGAAGAGAACGAGCTGTACCCTCCAACCATGATTGGATTTCGACCAAAACTTTCTACGCAGGATGTAATGCTTCAGCTCAAGCATCAGATTATTGAGGCAAAAACGCGGGACACCAGAATAATTCTTGGACTTGACCTGGAAAAGGCCTTTGACAATGTCAGACATGATGCGATCTTGGAGAACCTTCATGAACTCGGGGTGGGAGCCCGAACCTTCAACTATATCCGCGACTTTCTTTCAGGTAGAAAGGCGCATTTTCAAGTAGGAGGTCTCCACTCGCATGACTTTCCCCTCGGCAACAAGGGCACCCCGCAGGGATCGGTCCTATCACCATTTCTCTTCAACGTTGAAATGTTGAAACTTCCACACCTATTAGCGCAGGTTCCGCAACTCCACCACAGCCTCTATGCTGACGATATCACCTTGTGGACCGCCGAGGGCAATGATGCCGAAATCGAGGAGAGACTACAGCATGCAATAGATATCGTGGGGAACTATGTAGACCCTAGGGGGCTGCGGTGCTCTCCAGCCAAATCTGAATTTCTCATATTCCGCAACATCAGATCCCTTGCGCAAACCCCACCGGCCATCGAAATCAGTATTCGCGGAGTCCCCATTCCTCGAGTGCCCAAAATTAAAATCTTGGGCCTAATTCTACAAGAACACGGCTTCAATGGTGACGTAATTCGGAAGCTTCAGGGAACCTCGCAGCAAATTATGCGACTCATTCGCCGCATTAGTAACCGCCACTCGGGCTTGAAGGAAAGCAATACTCTCCGTTTAGTACAAGCCTTTGTGATAAGCCGCATAGCTTACGTATGCCCTTACCTACCTCTCAAGTCAGCTGAAAAAGAAAAAGTGGAGGCCATAATCAGAAAATGCGTCAAACAGGCAGTTGGGTTACCCATGCACACAGCGACTGAGAAAGTGTTAGGTCTCGGTGTTCATAACACCCTAAGCGAGATTATTGAAGCGGTAACCGTCTCGCAGTACGAACGACTATCGGCCACACCAACTGGCAGACACATTCTGTCCACACTAGGCATAACATACGAACGACAAGGCGGACCCACAACTGACCTTCCCAAACATATACGCCAGCTTCTGGTCATTCCTCCACTACCTCGGAACATGCACCCAGATTTCCACGCTGAACGTCGTACAGAGAGAGCCAAATCATTAGGCAAACGCTTTTTTAATGATACATCTGTAGTATATGTAGATGCGGCAGATTCTTCGGCTGACAAGATGGTAGCTGTGGTCACCACGGAACGTGGTACACTCATAACTGGGGGCACTATACGCACTCAGCACACACATGTTGGAGAAGAAACAGCCATTGCTCTAGCCATTGTGGGATCCTCGGCAGAAACCATTGTCAGCGACTCAAAATTGGCTATACGTAACTACACGTTTGGAAGAATCTCCCCACAAGCAGCACGGATTCTGCTAAATTATCAGCCCACGCGGCGCATTCGCCTAATCTGGACGCCTGCTCATGCTTCCCTTGCTGGTAATGAGGCGGCTCATAACCTAGCTCGAGAACTGTCCCGCCGAGCTGGGTCGTGCAGCCCACCCGCCCTATACTCTGGCAAGGACAGGTTGTTTTCTTACAGAGAAATCCTGCAGCACTACAGGCTTGCAAGACTCAGATTCGCCCCAGCAGATAAAACGCTCTCCAAGCAACAGGCCAAAGCCTGGCGTAAACTTCAAACTAACACCTATCCAAATCCTCAATTGTGTAGCTTCTATTCGGAAGGACTCTACTCAAACAAATGCAAAAATTGTGATGCGAAAGCCGATCTAAATCATATGATCTGGAACTGCCCGCAGTCCCTACCCGCGAGTCACTTCATTACCGACTCTGCTCATTGGGAGGCTCTATTGCTCAGCCCCGACCCGGGGATACAGATCAAGCTCCTCCAGCTGGCTGAAGACGCCGCCGCTGCCCAAGGGATAGCGGCCGCCGTTTAAGCGGGGGGCGACTTCGTGTCACTCCTCTATATCCGCTGGAAATAAAGTTTCACAACCAACCAACCAAACCTTATCTGTCGTCAACTTACTCGCTCATCATGATTGATGTTTGTCACATGATGTCTGTCTATTCATTAGTGATACATTGCACGGCTTTGTATGTTAGCGGCTTGATGCCGTGATTCGGGCCGATCGCAGACCGCTCACGCAGATGTCTAATAATAATAATTGTTTTTTGGGGAAAGGAAATGGCGCAGTATCTGTCCCATATCGTTGGACACCTGGACTGCGCCTTAAGGAAAGGGATAAAGGAGGGAGTGAAAGAAGAAAGAGGTGCCGCAGTGGAGGGCTCCGGAATAATTTCGACCTCCTGGGGATATTTAACGTGCACTGACATCGCACAGCACACGGGCACCTTAGCCATCACTCGATTACTGAACAAGCTGTACGCAAGGAAGGGCCACACGAACTAAACCCTTCAAGATAGAGTACGCGATAGTACTCCTGCCCAGGCCAGTAATATGTCGATCCGCTCCACTGCAGGAGCTAGAAATGAACGAGTGATCGGTGCGGTGAAGAAAGCTGTGCTCGGAACCCGGCGGCAAATCGAGATACTTGAGTTCGGAAACGCGCTCTTTCCGAAGCCGCGGAACGGTGATTCAGTGCTTAAGGCACTCGATCGTCTACTGATCTGGAGTCCCCGGGTTTGAACCCGACCGCGGCGACTGCGTTTCGATGGAGGCGAAACGCAAAAGGAGCCTGTGTGCTGTGTGATGTCAGTGCACGTTAAAGATCCCCAGGTGGTCGAAATTATTCCGGAGCCCTCCACTACGGCACATCTTTCTTCCTTTCTTTCACTCCCTCCTTTATCCCTTCCCTTACGGCGCGGTTCGAGAGTCGACCGAGACATGTTACTGCACTATCTCCTTTCCTCAAAAAAAAAAAACAATTGTCTATTTCCTTTGCCCAAACAACCAATTATTAATTATTATTCTCGGTTACCGAAGCCACTGCTAGTAATCCATTGAATAACGGCTCATTACTTGTGGGAGCGTTAATTTTAACTAAATAACAGATTTGCCACTTCGAGCGAAGCGTCAATGACCGCTGAGAGTGTAGTTTCTTTGCAGATTTTGCAATTTCGAGAAATAGATGTGCAAGATGTGCTATTACAAGCATGAGCGTTAAAATTAAAGCTTAAGGGAAGGAAGTGCGAGGATGTCGGCTCAGAAATCGCTGTTCTTCAGGCATTTCAGCTCGTAATTGTTGAATTAATGTTCCCAAAGTGCTGGGTCCGAATAGTTGCTGAGATGGACGTTAGCGTTGAAATGAACATGGGAGGGCTCCGGAATACTTTCGCCCTCCTGGTGATCCTTAGCGCGCACTGATATCGAACAACACACGGGCACATTTGATGGAGGCGAAACGAAAATGCGCCCGTCTGCTGTGCGATGTCAGTGCACGTTAAATGTCCCCAGGTGGTCGAAATTATTCCGCAGTCCTCCACTACGGCACCTGTTTCTTTATTCTTTCACTCCCTCCTTCCTACCTTCCCTTACGGCGCGGTTCAGGTGTCCGCTGAGACATATGTGACAGATAATGCGCAATTTCCTTTCCCCAAAGCCAATTTAATGTATTTTAGAGATATTTTCGAATGCCTTTCGATGGAGGCGAAACGCAAAGGCGCCTGTGTGCTGAGCTATGTCAGCTGCAGTACAGGTTAAAGATTCCCAGGTGGTCGAAATTACTCCGGAGCTCTCCCCTACGGCACCTTTTTCTCTCACTCCCACCTTCCTCTCTTCCCTTACGGGGCGATTTGGGTGTCCACTGAAATCAGAGAAAATTAATGCGCCCTTTTCTCAAAAAACATCTGGTAAAACAAAAACATTGGAACAAATTTGGAATTACAGTTAGTTCTAATTGGTTTCTGCTGGCTCGTATTGGATAGAAATAAACTTAATCGGGCATTGAAATCCAACTGATTGATCCCTTCCCTTACGGCGCGGTTCAGGTATGTGTCCGCTAAGATGTCAGTCAGATACTGCGTCATTTCCTTTCCTCAAGACAATTTTTTTTCCTCTTGCACCAGCACTCAACGCCGGATGAAAATCTACGGCTTCCCACTGTTATTTTCGTGCAAGCAAACACAAATCACGGCGCGCATATTTACTGACCTCCATTGAAAATCCATGTATTATTCTCTTCCCAGGCTATAATTGGCAACTTGGTTAGAAAATGTTTATTTGACTTTGAGAACGGGAATGAGCGGCAAAGATACTCAAAAAAAACACGAAAGTGTGGTGTTCCAGATTATTCGATCGGAACGGGTCCGATCTATTAGTTTGGGCGTATGACTTAGACGCCGACGATACAAGCCGTAATCAATGGCAACCACTTCATAACTACGCCTTCCCTAGCTGCCGTGAGCGTAAGCTCAGTTTTAGTTTTGGTATCGTAGAGTTGTCATATGTGAGCATTGTTCGATGTTCTGTACTTTTTGCGGTGTTCCGGACACTTAAAATAAAATTTATCGTGTTCGATTCATTAGACTGGGCGTGCCACTGGCTATTCGAGCTCGTTTGCTAAGGCGCAATGTTCGCGATTACTGCTGAATGTGATAGCCTATCTGTTGGTTTGATTGGTACTCATACAAGATAAAACATTGCTGGTGTCCCGTTGATTCGGAAAGGGTCGACTGAGATTGACAGACGCCGACGATACGAGCTCGCATCGTCTGCATCTTAGTCACACACCGAACCTAATTTTTTATTATACATGAATATGGGAAGGAGACAATCTCTACGAGAGATGGGCTACTCATTCTGATATCACAAAGTCGAGTACCATGAAGGCGGTTGAACAAAGCACGAATCACCAGCAATCAAAGTAATAAGACAACAAAACTATAAAAAAGTGCAAATCCTTGCCAAAGCTAAGGAAAACGCCTTTACAAGTGGTCGCCGTTTAAAACGGCTGTGCGACCTACCGCAGTCGGTCAACTTTTAAATATTAAAGAAATCCATTTCGTTAAATGTTACGCGGCTCTACAAAAAAAAACATTCTTTGGAGAAGACGTTAGAGGGTACTTTAAGCATAATGTACTGAAATGCTTTACTACGCACGCAATAAAGAGTAACTAAGCTCTTAATACGCTCAGAAACAATGCAAGTATTGACACACAAGCATAGATTGAATGCGGCCAGTGTATGCGGTATGGTTAGGGTGGCTAGTACGGTGTCAAACCCGAAACTTGTCGATATCTGTTGCTATTGTTCTTGGTATTGGAGGTCATACTGAAAAGTTTAAAAAGCAAGCATCACTTTCACGTTTGGAGGGACCCGAAAAGTGTGAGCGTCCATTGAAAACTCTAAGCTGACAGTCGTCCTTTTTACGAAAGTACCATTATGTCATGTAATACTTTTAGGTTGTTGTTTTTATATTTTGTTGTGAACTCTTCAGCTTGGGCATGTGGAATGCCTTGCTGATTTTAAGATCAATAAGTAAATAACGGCCATTACACCCGAAAAACGCGAATGGTGAGCACCAGATGGCTCCCGTTGCGCTTCTGCAATTGTTTGCATTTACTTTGAATGCAGCTGCCTCGTGCGAGTGAGTGAGTACTGTGTTTCCGTTTGGGGAGGGTTACAAGAAGTACGTGCTCTATGGCGTGAGGAGTGGCTTGGCACGGACTACATCTTGTGAAGCGCGTTTGCGTGCTGCATCTCGGATGTGTTCGTCCTGAGCTGGACCCCGGCTCCGGCCTTCCGCATACGAACAGCGTTCCGAGCATAAAGCTCTACCTCGGATGCATACATGGCCCTCCTGCATTGCGACTGATGTGCTAAAAATTCGCCGCTGGTGGCTTTATCATAAGTGCGGCGACTAACTACTACTGCGCACGAGCGCAGGATGCCACGACTTGCGGTCATTGCGGAATGTTTTCATCAGAAAGGCTTTCAAAAGTTTTTGGGGGCGTCTATTTTGGCGAGCAGAAGCAATAAACTTTCATTGATAATATTACAAAGAGGGTGGGGATAGATGTTTATGGTTTATGGGGGTTTAACGCCCCAAAACGACTCAGGATATGAGGGACGCCTTAGTGAAGGGCTCCGGAGATTTCGATCACCCGGGGTTCTTTTACGTGCACTGACATCACACGGTACACGGGCCTCTGGAATTTCGTATCCATCGAAATTCGGCAGCCGCGGCCGGGATCGAGCCCGCGCGGTTGGGCTAGATGTTAGGAATAAGATTTAGACAGGCGCGTAAGCCCTCTCTACGGCGCTAGGTGGCTTAAATTCATGCTTCTTGGCGACCTCCAGGGCTAATGTTCTGCCTTTTTGTCAGGGCTGAGCAACGCAGTCTCCCACTGGCTTTGGTTTAAGATTTCGAGCATCAGAGGGGTCGGTCCTCTGGGCACTCCAATAGGATGTGAATGAGGATATCTTTAGAATGATTGCGAAGATTGCAGTTGGAATTGTATTCTGCCGGATACATCAGGGAGTAGATATAGAGAATGTACCCGCTTGAAGTTACCGCCAGGCAAAAGCGATGGCGTACAGGTAGAGCGTCCGCCTCGCGTGCAAGAGGACCGGGGCTCGAATCCCGGAACTGCGCAATTCTCCACTGGGTCTGAAAAAAAAAAAATCCGCGTGTCGATGGAATTGCATAGCCAGGCCTAGGATGCTGCCAGATCTCGGTGACCAGAACCGACAACGCACTCCCTCACCAGAGCAGGATTTGGCCACCCTGGTGTAGTACTTGGCCACAGCCTTCCATGAACAAAATCAATTAAACCTCGGCCCTCAATCCCCAGCGGCTGCGGAGCAACTGACCAAGGTGGCGGTCAGTCCTGTGACGCAGCGGAGGGTGCTAAAAATCTCTGGCTCCGGACAAGCCGCCATTAGAATCTGAACCTGGCAACGTTTAACTCTAGTACATTATTTAGTGAGGCTACCCTAGCACTAGCAGTGCTGTTCGAGGAACTAGCGGGCATTAAATGGGATGTTATAGGGCTTAGTGAAGTTAGGAGGACAGGTGAGGCGTATACAGTACTAAAGGACGGACACATACTGTGCTATCGAGGATTAGAGGACAGACGAGAACTAGGAGTGGGATTCGTCATTAATCAGGATATAGCTGGCAACGTAGAGGAGTTCTATAGTATTAACGAGAGAGTGGCAGCTATCGAAATTACGCTCAACAGGACGCACAAGCTGAATGTGGTGCAGGCCTACGCGCCAACAGCCAGCCATGATGACCACCGTTGAAAGCTTCTATGAAGACGTTGAATCGGCAATGAATAAAGTAAGATCACACTACACTGTATTGATGGGCGACATCAATGCGAAGATGGGCAAGAAGCAGGCTGGCGACCACGCTGTTGGCGACTGTGGGATAGGTTATAGAAATAGCAATGGAAAGTTACTAGTAGAATTCGCGGATAGAAATAATTTACGGATCATGAATACCATCTTCTGCAAACAAGTGAACAGGAAGTGGGCCAGGAAGAGCCCCAATGGCGAGACTAAAAATGAAGTCGACTTCATACTATGCGATCAAGCTGGCATCGTTCAGGATGTTGGTTTCCTCGGAAAGGTGTGTTGTAGCGACCACAGAATGGTAAGGTCTTGAATTAGCTTAGACTTGAAAAGGAAACGGAAGAAGAAAGAGGAAGTCTATTAGCGGTAAGCTCGAAGACGGAAAATAGAGGAATTCAGAATATCGCTGCAGAACAGATATTCAGCTTTAGGTGAAGAAGACGATCTTAATGTTCATACAATGAACAATAATCTGACGGTCATCATTAATGAGCGCACAGTGGAAGTAGGCGGTAGGATGGTTCGACAGGATACCGGCAAGCTATCTCAGGAGACGAAAGATCTGATTAAGAAACGCCGAAGCATGAGGGCGTCCAACCCAACAGACAGAATGGAACTAGCAGAGCTGGCGAAGTTAATAAGCGCAAGGGGGGGGGGGGGGAAGGGGTTAGCCGACATAAGGAAGTTTAATGTGGAAAGAATCGAGCTGCTCTAAATAACGGAGGTAGCCTAAAAGCGGTGAACAGGAGGCTAGGCATAGGTAAAAACCAGCTGTATGCGTTAAGAGACAAGAAGGGCAATGTCATTAGCAATATGGACAAGATAATTAAAATAGCCGAAGAGTTCTATACAAATCTATGCAGCACACAATGTAATCAGAACGTTAATGAGATAGAGAGTAGCGCACACCAGTGCGTCATCCAGCAAGTAACGAAGTAGGAATGAAAGAAATCCTTGTGGCAATACGAAGGAGAAAAGCTGCTGTTGAGGATCAGGTAACAGCAGATCTGTTGAAGGACGGGGGGGGGGGGAGATCGTGCTAGAAAAACTAGCCACCGTCTATCCGTAATGCCTTGTGTTCTCAACTGTACCAGAAGCTTTAAAAAATGCAAACATTATCTTAATTCATAAGAAAGGAGACGTCAAGGATATGAAAAATTACAGACCGATCAGCTTACTGTCCCTTGCCTAGAAGTTTTTTAGTAAGGTAGTCGCTAATAGAGTCAGGGCAACCTTCGTCTTTTATCAACCAAATTATCAGGCAGGCTTTCGTAAAAGGTATTCCACAATAGATCATATCGACACTACCAATCAGGTGATAGAGAAATGCGCAGAATATAACCAACCCCTATATATAGCCTTCATTGATTACGAGAAAGCATCTGACTCAGTGGAAACATCAGCAGTCATACAGGCATTGCGGAATCAGGATGTAGAGGAGCCTTATGACAAAATACTGGAAGATATATATAGCAACTGCACAGCTACCATAGCCCTCCATAGAGTCAGCAATAAAATTCCAATAAGGAAGGGCGTCAGACAGGGAGACACGATCTCACCAATCTCATACACCACCTGTTTACAGTAGGTGTTCCGAAGCCTGGTTTGGGAACAGTTGGGGATAAGAGTCAATGGGGAATGCCTAAGTGATTTGCGATTCGCTGATGACATTGTATCGCTCAGTCACTGAGAAGATGAGCTTCAAAACGTGATAAGTGAGTGAGCTAGACAGGCAGAGTAGAACGGTGGGTCTCAAGATTAACATGCCGAAAACCATATTAATGTTCAACAATCTGGCAAGGAAACAACAGTTCACAATTGGCAGCGAGAGTCTAGAAGTTGTGACGGAATACGTCTACTTAGGGCAGGTAATGACAGCTGATCCGGATCATGAGAGGGAAATAACTAGAAGAATAAGAATGGGGTGGAGCGCATATGGCAGGTTCTCTCAGATCATGAATGGCAGTTTACCAATATCCCTTAGGAGAAAAGTGTACAACAGCTGCATATTACCGGTACTCACGTAAGGGGCAGAAACGTGGAGGCTAACGAAAAGGGTTCAGCATTAAGTTAAGGACAAGACAGCGAGCCATGGAAAGAAATATGATAGGTGTAACATTAAGAGACCGGATGCGGGCAGAGGGGGGGAGGGAATGAACGCGGGTTGATGACATCCTAGTCGAAATAAAGGCGAAGAAATGGACCTGGGCAGGGTATGTAATGTGAAGGCAAGATAACCACTGGTCCTAAAGGGTAACGGAGTGGATTCCAAGAGAAGGCAAGCGTAGCAGTGGGCGGCAGAAGGTTAGCTGGGCGGATGAGATTTGGAATTTTGCAGGCATAGGGTGGGCGCAGCTGGAAAAGGACCGGGTTAATTGGAGAGACATGGGAGAGGCCTTTCCCCAGCAGTGGGGTTAGGCAGGCTGCTGCAGCTGCTGATGATGATGATTATGATGACGATGATGATGATGATGAACCTGCTTTGCTTTTGTGACATTCCTTGTGTGCTACGAGGTACATTCCTTGTGTGTGCATCGAGTTGGGGCTTAAGGCCGCCCCTCTTTTCCAGCTGCATACCTTTGCAGAAAGCAGGACGCCGGCACACGCGGAAACCGAGAGCCCCCGAGTACATACGGGGAACGAAAATTGTCGCTTGACGCACGGACCCCCTCCCCCCCCCCCCCTTTGTCGTGGGCTATCGCCGGGAAGGCACCCACAGCTTCCCGCGGTGCCTCGTGAACAAAAGCGCATTCCCAGAAGGGCCGTGACGGACACCTGTCAGACAGACAGGCAGTACTCGCCAAGAATGTGGGAAAACAGGGGCGACCCTTAATCTGGTTTCCCGGAGCGACAGACGAACCCCTTCATGATTATTAGCTGTGTCCCGCCGTCGGTAGCGCGGCAGCATCGAGGGCGCTTTCGCCCCCTCCTCTGTTGCTGACGAACGACGCGGACCGATGGTGGGTGGCGGTATGCATGCCTGAGGCAAGGATTAGCTCCGAAGGGAGAGCCTGTGGATACTCTCACTTGAGAGAGAGTGGTGACGTTTTTGTTGTTTATTTAGTTTGTATTGTTAACAAGAATCTGGGTTCGAGGCTAGGCCCAACCCAAGGGGTTGTCCCCATCTCGCATGTTATTTTTGATTGGAGAATTGATGCTTTGGGCGGGCCACTGAAAATGACCGCCCTTAGTCCTTTGTTAATCAAGTGCTTAAAAGCGCATGTAAACGGATGCAGTCCAGTCTGAGCTGGGGCTCCATGCTTAGCATGTAATGTGATGCTACTTAGGCACTAACCTGCCCGGTCGATGAGTAAAGTAGTGCAAAGTTTGTTCTTTTGTAAATTCAGTTCTGCTTTTTCCAGTTTAACTCTCTGTATATGTATGTTGTAAAATTATGTTCTGCTGTCATCATCTACAAGCTCGCCTCCTGTTCATCTTCCAAGCCGAACGACACTAGAGGAAGGGTTTGTGAACCATCCTCGAAGAAACGGACGACTATTGAAATTCTACTGCATACACGCTCAGGAAGACATCGTTAGCGAAGAGGGCCTTCAGCGCCGAAGCCCGACGGCGTGCAGCTTCTGCCAGCAACCGCTCGAGCCCAACTCCGGAGCCACTCCATCGCCCCCATGAAGTCGTCGGCACGTAAGCTCGGACGCCCCAGCCTCTGATGTATAATCTTAATCATGTGTAATTATTGAATATACCTGTTTGTTTAAACTGAGCCATACGATGTCTCTTTGCCTCTCCGTCCCGTGTGGACCTGCGCATTATGGGGGTCATCACACTGGTGTCAGAAGTGGGGTCTCAAAAGCAAATGTCCTCTGAATGCTGCGACATTCATGACTTCAAAATTGTAATCAAAAGGGAATCACGGGACTGATTGTGGGACTTTTACCCCCATTTGAGAGGCTTGAGGCACCGGAGGGCTTGAAAAAAAAAATGTCTTTATCTGAGGGAGCTCCCACTCCACAGCCGTCGCTCGGAGCAAGCATGCTGGCATTAGGAAGCGTCATTCCGACGTTTACGGGAGATAAGACAGGGGTTCCAATCTGCGATTTCTTTTCCATGCTAGAAGAGATTGGGAAAATGGGGGGATGGTCCGATGCTCAAATGCTGGGAATGGCGAGGTGTAAGATGGCAGGAGCTGCTCATGATTTTGCATGGCGAGACGAGAAAGTAAAATCCACAAAATCATTTGCGGAATTTAAGAAGCTCGCGTTAGAGCACTTTGACACTGAACCACGTCACGTGCGAGAAGAGGTTCCGTGACGCCGGACAGATGGTAGGGGAGGACGTGCGAACGTTTGCGTCGCGGCTTCAGCGCTTAGCGCGCGATACGTTAAGCAGGGAGGAGGAAGGAGACCAGCTTAAGAAGAAATACGCGGAGGATATACTTAAAGAGGAAATGACCGCTTTGTTCGTGGCTGGTCTGCAAGACCCCGTGCGCCGGTTCGTGCTCTCGCGCAAGCCGAGCAATTTCGACCAAGCCGTGGAGGCCGCATTGGATGAGGAACAAAATGAGGCGTTAACGACAGCCGCAGCGAGAGTACGCGTCATAGAGAGAGCGGTGCTCAACCCTGAGGTTGCTCTCTTGACAGAGCGGTTAGATCGCTTAGAACAGCTGCTATCTCAGCAGGTAGAATGCCAGGTTGAAGCGCGCGCTCAACAGCGCCCATTCGCTGGAAACCGGAGACCGCCACAAAGCTACAGGCGCGGTATGCGAGATTTTGAAGAAATCGTATGCTTCGCTTGCCAGGGTCGCGGACACATCGCCAGGTTCTGCCAAAATGTGCGCCGTGGGGAGCCACAAAGAGAAGCAGGCGAGACACGCCCTAAGCAAGCCTACAGCGGGGCTCCAGATACCGAGACAAAAAACTAGTTAGTCCTCCCCAGCCTGAGGAGCGTGGGGAGGGAGCAGTAGATGATGAGGTGGTGGTAGTTTGTGTGGCCGACGAGGCATGCCCTGTGGTGCGTTGCAAGTTAAATGGTTGTTGTATGGAATTATTGATAGATACGGGGTCAAAGGTGACATTGCTTAAGGAGAGCAGTTTTAACACGCTTCGAAGGAAGGGGGACCGCGAGGTGTTGGAAGCGTCTGGTGGTATGGCAACCAAATTTGTAGGCATAACGGGGGATCCTCTTGGCATAAGTGGACTCTACCGGTTACACTTCTCTCTCGGCGGAATTGCATTGGAGCACCCCTGCCACGTATGCCCGGACACGGTGTCTCTGCCAAACGGAGTGTCAGGTATATTAGGGCAGGATTTCTTGAGAAAAGGGAAGGTAGTAGTCTCATTCTCTGAGGAAGAGGTTAATGCGGGCGGCTCAAAAGTTCTGTTTTTGAACAGGAGAGGGGCTGAGATTCGCATTACCGATATTGACACCCGTCAAACAGTGGGATCACTGGAGAAGGTATATTCGCGGGTTGCCGTCCGGCTGGTCGAGGAGGCGGTCGTCCTTCCTTGGTCGGAGCACATTTTGTACGCGTTTGTGCCTTCAGATGTAGAGAGCGGCGCCGTGGGAGTGCTTGAGGCGGTCGACTCTCTCAGCAATGGCCTGAAGGCAGCCGCGTGCCTCGTGACAGTTAATGACGCCCACAGAGTGCCCCTACGGGTGGTTAACTGTAGCCAGCAGCCACTGAGCCTTCCCAAGAACAAAACATTGGCTTTCTTCACCTCTGCGATAGAGCAACGTGAGCCCACCGATACGGTACTCGCAACTGTAGAGCATGCTAGTCCTTCGGCTGCTCCAAAGGTGTCGTTCGATCTTTCTCACGTAAAATCCAGAAAGAGGGAGGCTCTGGCTGGTTTGCTGAACGACTACTCGGAGGTATTCGCCGCGTCCAACCTGGATTTGGGCTGCTGTGGCGTTATAAAGCACAGGATAGAAACCGGCACTTCATCGCCCGTTTACCAGCGTGCGTACAGGATTCCTTACTCCCAACGTGAGGAGATGGAGCGGCAGGTGCAGGACCTGATTGATCGCGGCATTGTCGAACACTCAAAGTCACCCTGGGGAGCACCAGCACTATTGGTGGAAAAGCCAGATGGCTCGTATCGATTGGTAGTGGACTACTGCAAACTAAATGCCGTAACTCGCATCGATCCATACCCCATCCCCAATATACAGGAGACGCTTTCTCAGCTGGGCTCTGCCAGGTACTTCACGGTAGTGGACATGGCGGCGGGATTCTGGCAGATAGCAATGGATCCGGCAGATGCCGAGAAAACGGCATTCAACACGCCCTCAGGGCACTATGAATGGAAAAGAATGCCGATGGGTCTGGCCAACAGCCCTGCTGTCTGGCAGAGAACCGCTGATGTTATCCTGGCAGGTCTTCTGGGGAGGCTGCGCTTCGTGTATATGGATGACATTATCATATACAGTGACAGTTTTGATAACCATTTGCGCGATATTGAGCAGGTTTTGGTGCGACTAAGAGCAGCGGGTCTCAAGCTGAAGCCCTCTAAGTGCCAATTCCTCAAAAACGAGGTGAAATACCTCGGGCACGTTGTTTCAGCTGACGGCGTGCGACCGGAGCCTGAGAAACTAAGGTGTGTCTCGGATTTTCCATCCCCGACTAGCGTCCGCCAGGTCCGGCAGTTTCTCGGCCTGATCGGTTACTACCGACGGCACATAGAGGAGTTCGCCAAGCTCGCTAAGCCGCTCACCGCCTTAACAGCCAAAAATGTCGCCTTTCGCTGGGACGAAAACGCGGAGAATGCTTTTGGGGCCCTGAAAAGGAAGCTAATGAGTGCACCGCTGTTGCGCCACCCGGATTTTAGTTTGCCCTTCGTTATGGCCACAGATGCGTCAAAGTTCGCAGTTGGTGCCGTGCTATCTCAGGTTATCGAGGGCAAAGAACATGCCGTTGCTTTTGCTAGCCGACAGCTGAGCCCCACAGAGCAAAAGTACGGAGCTACGGAAAGGGAGTGCCTCGCCGTTGTCTGGGCAGTAAAGCACTTCAGATGCTACCTTTACGGCCGCAAATTCAAGCTAGTCACAGACTGCCATCCTCTGAAATGGGTGATGAGTGTCAGGGACCCTAGCTCGCGACTCGCTAGATGGAATCTACACCTGCAGGAATACTGCTTTGAAGTTGAGCACAAGTCAGGAAAGACACATCTGAATGCTGATGCACTCAGCCGCACAGCTGCCGTGGCAGCTATAGATGAGTTTGTCCCCGTAGTCGACCCCGCCGAATTACGCACAGAGCAGTGCAAAGATCCTGACCTGAAGCGAATAATCGAAAGCTTAGAGGGCGCACCGTCTCACCCCGAACAGCTAGGTTATTTCATTGACAAAGACGGCACCCTGTGTCGGCGCACGAGGCCAACCAGGAAAGGGAGATTAGAGAAAACCGCTTGGGAGAGAGTCGTCATACCTCGGTCGTGGACAGAAAGGGTTCTTCGCGCGTTTCACGATGCGCCATGCGCCGGTCATTTTGGCGTAGCGAAGACACGCAGGCGTGTGGAGCGTTTGTACTTTTGGAGTGGCATGCGACAGGATGTTAGAGACTACTGTGCGAAGTGTCATTCCTGTCTCGAAAGAAAAACACCCAAGGGACGAAGACCAGCTCCAATTCAGCCGTTCTCTGAGGTTTCGGCTCCCTTCGAGCGGACAGGTATGGACATAATGGGCCCATTGCCCACGACCACTTCCGGAAACAAGTACATTTTAGTATTTGTCGATCACATTTCAAAATACGCGGAAGCGGTAGCACTCCCAGATCAGAAGGCAGACACGGTTGCAAGAGCATTTGTCGAACAGATCGTGCTCCGACATGGACCCCCGAGGCAACTCTTGACAGATCGGGGAACGAACTTCGTGTCGCAGCTAATGAGGAGAGTTTGCGAGCTGCTTAAGATCGCTAAGAAGCAGACAACACCGTACCATCCGGCTTGCAACGGCGCGGTGGAGCGACTGAACCAAACCGTGGCCGGGTTCCTGTCGCATTTTGTTTCGCGCGACCAGCGGGACTGGGATTTGTGGCTCCCGTATGCAATGTTTGCTTACAATTCCGCAGCACACGAGAGCACGGGCGAATCGCCATTCTTTCTTCTCTACGGGCGAGACCCGGACCAGCCTAGTGAAGTGCCAGAGGGCCCCCGTCGTGTCCCATACGCTTCACTGGACGACTATAAGGTGGAGCTAGAATCGCGCTTGCAAGTGGCGAGGGACATCGCAAAGGAGGCCTTAAAGAAAGCGGTGAAGCGCAGGAAGGAGGTGCACGATCGCAGTGCTAGAGACGCGCCGTTTAATGTGGGGGACAGCGTGTACATTGAAAACTGCCAAAGGCAGATTGGGCTAGCTCGTAAGTTCCAGACGAAGTGGAGAGGACCGTGCGAGGTTGTCGAGAAGCTTTCTCCGGTAAACTTCAGAGTCCGAGACGTGAACCGGCGCTTGATAAGGATACACGCAAATCGCCTCAAGTCGGCACCGGTTCAGTATTCACGAAATGAGGAAAGGGAAAGCGCGGATTTTGATGGGGACAGAAGTGAAGCGGAGCGCGCAGATAGATCGCAAGAAACGCCCTCTCCTGCATTTGTTCGGCAGGCGCCAGAGGTGACGGCCAGAATGCCACCGGATTTTCTTCATGCATTGCTAGAAGAAGAAGCGCGCGAGGTTGCCGCGCAGATAACGCCAGGAGAGGCTCCTGCCACGAGCCCTCGCGAGTCCCAAAGCAGACAAAGGGGCACAGACTTACTTAGTATGACTCATGAAGGCCGATATCCGCTGCGAAATCGGAAAGCTAAGTCGGACTAATGGCGTAAACAGAGCGGAGTTTTGAACTGGTTAGAATTGTGTAATGTCACAGCTCATAACATTGCTATGTGCTTATGTGTTAAGTTATCGGAGTTGGTAGTTAAACCTTTCTGTCATTAAGTAACGCCTTCACAGGAGAGCATGCGGAGCGCATGCAGAACCTGCCCTACTTCCTTTCGTTATCTATATTTTTGTCTGTGCCGTGATCGTGCTAGAAGTGGGAGCTCCTTTATAACTGTGGTAAATTTATTTCGTCCAGTTGGACTAGAAAGGAGAGGCTTGGGTGCTGAGTTTCATGTTTATCTGTAAAAGAAGATCAGTGCTGCCCCTGGAGACGCCAGTTATGACAGCGGAGGCATATGGTGTTGTGCAGTGGTGTTGAGTGCAGCGAAAAGTGTTTTGTCGGACGCACTGTGCGAGGCGATTCAGAAAGACAAGGGGAGCTGCAGGGACTCAAATGTTCGGAGAACATTCTTCTGGAGGATGAGCGAGTGTGACATTCCTTGTGTGCTACGAGGTACATTCCTTGTGTGTGCATCGAGTTGGGGCTTAAGGCCGCCCCTCTTTTCCAGCTGCATACCTTTGCAGAAAGCAGGACGCCGGCACACGCGGAAACCGAGAGCCCCCGAGTACATACGGGGAACGAAAATTGTCGCTTGACGCACGGACCCCCTCCCCCTCCCCCCCCTTTGTCGTGGGCTATCGCCGGGAAGGCACCCACAGCTTCCCGCGGTGCCTCGTGAACAAAAGCGCATTCCCAGAAGGGCCGTGACGGACACCTGTCAGACAGACAGGCAGTACTCGCCAAGAATGTGGGAAAACAGGGGCGACCCTTAATCTGATTTCCCGGAGCGACAGACGAACCCCTTCATGATTATTAGCTGTGTCCCGCCGTCGGTAGCGCGGCAGCATCGAGGGCGCTTTCGCCCCCTCCTCTGTTGCTGACGAACGACGCGGACCGATGGTGGGTGGCGGTATGCATGCCTGAGGCAAGGATTAGCTCCGAAGGGAGAGCCTGTGGATACTCTCACTTGAGAGAGAGTGGTGACGTTTTTGTTGTTTATTTAGTTTGTATTGTTAACAAGAATCTGGGTTCGAGGCTAGGCCCAACCCAAGGGGTTGTCCCCATCTCGCATGTTATTTTTGATTGGAGAATTGATGCTTTGGGCGGGCCACTGAAAATGACCGCCCTTAGTCCTTTGTTAATCAAGTGCTTAAAAGCGCATGTAAACGGATGCAGTTCAGTCTGAGCTGGGGCTCCATGCTTAGCATGTAATGTGATGCTACTTAGGCACTAACCTGCCCGGTCGATGAGGAAAGTAGTGCAAAGTTTGTTCTTTTGTAAATTCAGTTCTGCTTTTTCCAGTTTAACTCTCTGTATATGTATGTTGTAAAATTATGCTCTGCTGTCATCATCTACAAGCTCGCCTCCTGTTCATCTTCCAAGCCGAACGACACTAGAGGAAGGGTTTGTGAACCATCCTCGAAGAAACGGACGACTATTGAAATTCTACTGCATACACGCTCAGGACGACATCGTTAGCGAAGAGGGCCTTCAGCGCCGAAGCCCGACGGCGTGCAGCTTCTGCCAGCAACCGCTCGAGCCCAACTCCGGAGCCACTCCATCGCCCCCATGAAGTCGTCGGCACGTAAGCTCGGACGCCCCAGCCTCTGATGTATAATCTTAATCATGTGTAATTATTGAATATACCTGTTTGTTTAAACTGAGCCATACGGTGTCTCTTTGCCTCTCCGTCCCGTGTGGACCTGCGCATTATGGGGGTCATCACACTTTGGTGAGAAATTTGTGTGGGGGTGGGCATATGAGTCAATGGTTTCGATACTCGAGCGCGCGCAACCTGACGATAAAGTTATCGTGAGGCACGAGGCACAGTCTATATGCATGAGGATGTTACGTGATCGCGGATGCCGCCGCAGCTAAGCATGGAGGCGCGGGAACTTCGCCGTAAAGTTTAGTGCTGTAGTAAATAAATATGTCAAAGTTCAGAAAGCAGAGCAATGAATGAAACAGTGTTAATATACAAGTTACAGGAAGTAAACAAAACCTTTCTGAAACTAAACCCCCTCTTCAACGCATAGTAGCATTATGGTGGTCTTGAAACGGTGGGTGAAAACTTTTAATGATGATCTTTCTGTCTTTCTCTAAGTCTTGGCTCAGTTGATAAATTGCTAACAATTAAGTTTTACTGCTGGCCAGCTAGTCGAACAAGTTCAACGTGTTTGCCTTTACCTGGCTGTAGTCTTTTAAAATGACCGCTGGCTCCACCTAGGCGGGCTGCCAGACTGAATAGAAGGCCTGATCCGTTGTAAGGGACCCATTAATAAGCATAGATGCACGCGGTTTTTCTTGTGTAATTCCCGCTCTCAGTCAGTACGAAATTGAAACATTACAGGCATTGTGTACTGTTATGCACATTAAGCCATTGTCCCGCCTTCGATCTCCAAGTTAACAGGACCCCTGCACATAATTGCGCCTTCCAATCTATCAGCCTATATACTAATACTACTCCTTTTCCCGTCAAAACTTTCCTGCTTCCAGCAATTAACCGCCAGTGTCTTGGCCACTCCTCCCCCGCAGTGGGTATGTGCCAGCAATGTTTTAGACCAACCAGCCAACCAACCAACCGACTGAAGTAGAAACAAACCGTGGATTCCAGAGAGGGAGAGAAACGTTTAATGGATAGAATGTTTGGGTGGGCCCTCATTCCAGGAACCCATTGGCTTTTGCCGCCACTCTTGCCCGCTTCACCTGCGAAAGCTGATGGTTCGAAAGTGAGCTGGACAGCGCCGCCTCCCAGTCCTCAGTTGTTGGGATATCGATTCTTGGTATATCTGGGATTTTCTGGCATGCCCATACCATGTGGTAAGATTCAGCCACTTCACCGCCAAAGGCGCAATGCGGATCGTACGATTCTGGAAATATATGTAGCTGAATTTGACAGGATATATAAATATTCGATTGCAATTTCCTTAAAATGACCCCTAGCTCTCTGTTTAGATTTTTGTGCTGTTCGGCGTATAGTTTCCTCGTTAATCTCAAATGTTAGAGAAAATGGCCATAGCTTAATAGTGGTACAGAATAATTATGTTCCTGCGAATATTGGTGGGGGATTTAAGGTGGAAGGTTGGGTCGGATTACTATAATCCCATATGATGATCCAAATGAAGGTACTCGAACATTCAAGTCCTTATATTTTTAAATTTGGAGATGATGATAACGCCGCGACCCTCTCAAGCGATTAGAAAATTTCGTTACGGAGAAACCGGGTAATTTTTGCAAGACGATGACCTAAACAATATCGCACTAGAAATTCGGGGGACAGTTAAGCTCTACCCGAAGGGAATGACGCGACAGGGTTAGTGACTCCCTTCAGAGGTCCGGATTCCTCTTACTAGTTATATCCCTTCGCAGACACAGACACTGTCGGACAAGACGCACGACCTCCCTGAAGAAAGTCGAACGAACGTACAGTCTTTGCCAAAGGTAACCAGGCTGCGTGGTTTGTTTTCTCCATTATAGAGGAGCACCTACGGTTTCCTTATAAACCAAAAGGTATTGGAAGGTGAGGAAATGGGGTCTCCTTACCTCACAAGGATTTACAGTTTATAGGCGCGATAAATGTTCCGCTATGCAACTGAGAAGCAAACCGGGCAGCCTATTTACTTTTGGCAAAGGGTGTACCTATGCGGCCATTGGAAGAGCTGAGTGGTGGACCTCCACGTTCATCGAATCACCACGTTCATTGAAGTTGGTGTTCCTTGTGTACTGTGCTTTGATGCCGGGAGTATATGCGGCGCTGCAAGATCCTCCTTGTTGGCTATCTACTATCTAGACGCATGTGTGTGCCTCCCAGCAGTTTTATCTTTGTTACGATGATGAAGCGCAGGGACAGGGCGCGCTCGTATTGTGCAGCTCGGTGATAAGACACGACTATGAACGTTTTTTTTTCCTTTTTAGCCAGTTATCCCAAGCAATAAAAAAAAGAAAATGCCTCGGTGGCCTAAAAAGGGCGTGTATTACTCCGAATTCAAGAGGGCACGGTTCAATTCCCATCTCAACGCAATTTTTATTTCAGTTCAGTTAATTTTCTTTGCATTCTTACGTGTCATAATTTTGTTTGAGTCGTGGTGCGACCCTATATATATTCACAATTTATCTGTTGTCTTAATCACCTTTCAAATTTGCCGCTCCACGTGTGACGTCCCTAGTTTTTCGACCAATCCGCATATTTTCGCTCGCCGCAGGGTTCTCCGCTGAACAGGGTCATTAACGCTGTCGCTTTAAAATTGTAGAAAACCCTCCGCGGAGAGAGGGAAAGAGAAAAGGAAAGAGAAAGCTCTGCGTTTTGTTAATTTGAAGGTTTTAAAAAGTATTAGAGCCGCTGGGATTAAGTATGGGCTTGTCGTGCCATCTGTTAGTTGTTTTGGTAACCACGAATCAACCTTGACGGGAGGAGCGAACTACAAAATAGCCGTGATGCGTCGAAAGTAGAGCCTGCTTGGGATTAACATTGATCGCATTCAAGTGCCGCCACGGTGGCTCAGTAGTTAGGGCGCTCGGCTACTAATCCGGGGTAACCAGGTTCGAAACTGACCGCGGCGGACACGTTTCGATGGAGGCGAAATGCTAAGGCACCCGTATGCTGTGCGATGTCAGTGCCGTTAAAGATCCCCAGGTGGTCGAAATTATTCCGGAGCCCTCCACTACGGCACCTCTTTTTCTCTTTCCTCACTCGGTACCTCATTTATCCCCTCCCGTACGGCGCGGCTCAGGTTTCCGCCGATATATGAGACATACTGCGTCATTTCCTTTCCTCCCCCCCCCCTATATAAAAAATTTTCAAATTTTACACGCTAACGATCAAAAAATTCACAGCAATAGCAACCGCCGACAATCAGCTTGACACAATAGGGATACTTAGCTGCGAAATAATACACTGTAAAATGATCCGGAATTAGGGAAAGTAGAAATGTAAACAAATTTGAAAGAAAGTTTCGTCTACCAATGATGGTACACGAGCAAAACAACTAATATTACCATAATATGTACGTACAGTCTTCATATCACGCGAAGTAACAGTATTTAAATAACTTCAGCATTTTAATGAAAGCAGTGTACTCCTTGCAAATCTGCACTTGAGATTATGTTATCTATTCAAGGCAAAACTGATTTTTTGGGAAGTTAGAAAGCGGTGTCTTATGGGGTCCAATCCGAAGGAAGCTTCGGGCTGGGGATTGCTCACTGTGGGTTTAATAATAATAATAATAATTGGTTTTTTGGGGGGAAAGGAAATGGCGCAGTATCTGTCTCATATATCGTTGGACACCTGAACCGCGCCGTAAGGGAAGGGTAAAGGAGGGAGTGAAAGAAGAAAGGAAGAGAGAGGTGCCATAGTGGAGGGCTCCGGAATAATTTCGACCACCTGGGGATCATTAACGTGCACTGACATCGCGCAGCACACGGGCGCCTTAGCGTTTTTCCTCCATTAAAACGCAGCCGCCGCGGTCGGGTTCGAACCCGGGAACTGCGGATCAGTAGTCGAGCGCCCTAAACACTGAGCCACCGCGGCGGGCTTCACTGTGGGTTTGATGAGATAAATTTTGATACCATATTTATTCTTACACGAGACGTGAGAAATAGGTCGAACGCTCACGTTGACACACTAATGCTTCCATCTTCGCAAAACGTAAGCAATCTTGAATGCCGTCTGATTTTTATTCACGCACTTATTTTTGGAACTGTATTACTAGGCTAGGATGGATGGAAACAACTTTTATTAGACGAAAAGAATCCTCCAGGGTGGTCCCCTACTGGTCCAGGAGTCCACGGGATTGTGCTTAATATAAAGCCCGATCCACCAGGCATTTCTGGCCGGCGGGCTGAGCGGTCCGTAAAGCAGCCTCCCAGGAAGAATGAGTGGGATTGGGGATGGGGAGTACTGCCTGTGGGGAAGGACATTCCCAAAGGTAGTGGAAAAGTGTGGATCTGGGCACTGCACAGGTTTTACAATGAGGAGGAAAGGTGGGGTGAAAGCATGAGAGACGGTAGGGCGAAATAAAGCAGCCCGTCTTTAATTGTCGCCATGTGGCGCTGGACAAGGATAAGGATGACAAGGTACTGTGGGGTGGTGGCAGTGTAATGGGCTGAGTTTGTAGAATGTGGTGATTTGCTGATATGTACAGAGGACCGATGGGGCCTCTTGCGCAGGGCTGGGCGTCTGATCATCCGGGGTCCGGGAGGAGGGTTCTCGGGCCAGCGCATGAACGCGCTCATTAGCGGGTATCGATGGAGGCATGCCCAGGGATCCACGACAGAGTAACCGTTCGGTCGAGAGAGGTGGCTGTGGCAAGAATACGGTGTCTGGCCGGCGTCGACACGCAATTTACGTAGTGGCGGCATGCGGCCTGGGAATCTGTGCAAATTTCGGTTATGGTTTTGTCAATGGTGGAGTGGTCCAGTGCAAGTGTGATGGCGGCTTCTTCCGCCTCTGCAGGTGAATTAGTTCGGATAGTGACGGCGGCCCCCACTGTGCCGTCTTCATAGGCTGCGACTACTGTGAAAAATACTACTTTAGAAACTTCTGTCGCGTCGACTTAAAGGATATTGGAGCTGTTGCTGCATTTTTGGTGTAATCGCTCGCTCGAGCCTGCCGCCTACCCTGATGGAGGCTAGCGCTCACATTGCGCGTTAGGGGCTTCTGATATATATGATGCTGCGTGAGCAGAGAAATCATGTAAGGTGTAGGACTTATTGGGGTGGTAATGGGTGGATTGAGACGGAGATGTCGCAGTACGCGTTGTACTGCTTCCGTGCGACTCAGGCGGACTAAGTGGTTGGTGCGTCGAGCCTCTATTAATCCGATCACGGTATTGTGGATACCAGTGGCCAGGAGGCGTTTCGTGCTAACCGTCCGTGGAAGACGTAGGGCGGAGGTGACAGCCGTGCGTATTAGGATGTCTTCCTGTTGTGTTTGGCGCTGAGTGACTATGTGGTATATATTACTACGCTATTGCAGTGGTTGCGTACCGCGTCGTATAAACGAGGGGTGGTGTGTGTGGTGATCTCTGCGATCGCGAATGTGGAGAAGAAATAATACTCTTTACTTTTGCGTGATTCGCTGACAGAAAATTTTAGCCCATATCTGTCGTCAACTTACTCGCTCATCAAGATTGATGTTTGTCACATGATGTCTGTCTATTCATTAGTGATACATTCTACGGCTTTGTATGTTAGCGGCTTGATACCGTGATTCGTGTAGATCGCAGGCCGCTCACACAGATGTCTAATAATAATAATTGGTTTTTGGGGAAAGGAAATGGCGCAGTATCTGTCTCATATCGTTGGACACCTGAACTGCGCCTTAAGGAAAGAGATAAAGGAGGGAGTGAAAGAAGAAAGAGGTGCCGTAGTGGAGGGCTCCGGAATAATTTCGACCTCCTGGGGATCTTTAACATGCAATGACATCGCACAGCACACGGGCACCTTAGCAATCACTCGATTACTGAACAAGCTGTACGCAAGGAAGGGCCACACGAACTAAAGCCTTCAAGATAGAGTACGAGCCACTGCACGATAGTACTCCTGTCCAGGCCAGTAATATGTCCATCCGCCCCACTGCAGGAGCTAGTGATGAACGAGTGATCGGTGCGGTGAAGAAAACTGTGCTCGGAACCCGGCGGCAAAGCGAGATACTTGAGTTCGGAAACGCGCTCTTTTCGGATCCGCGTAACGGTGATTCAGTGCTTAAGGCACTCGATCGTCTACTAATACGGAGTCCCCGGGTTCGAACCCGACCGCGGCGACTGCGTTTCGATGGAGGCGAAATGCAAAAGGCGCCTGTGTGCTGTGTGATGTCAGTGCACGTTAAAGATCCCCAGGTGGTCGAAATTATTCCGGAGCCCTCCACTACGGCACATCTTTCTTCCTTTCTTCTTCCACTCCCTCCTTTATCCCTTCCCTTACGGTGCGGTTCGAGAGTCGACCGAGACATGTTACTGCAATATTTCCTTTCCTCAAAAATAAAACAATTTTCGTCTCGGTTACCGAAGCCACTGCTAGTAATCCATTGAATAACGGCTCATTACTTGTGGGAGCGTTAATTTTAACTAAATAACAGATTTGCCACTTGAAGCGAATCGTCAATGATCGCTAAGAGTCTAGTTGCTTTGCAGATTTTGCAATTTCGAACAATAGATGTGCAAGATGTGCTATTACAAGCATGAGCGTTAAAATTAAAGCTTAAGGGAAGGAAGTGCGAGGATGTCGGCTCAGAAATCGCTGTTCTTCAGGCATTTCAGCTCGTAATTGTTGAATTTACGTTCCGAAAGTGCTGGGTCCGATTAGTTGCTGTGATGGACGTTAACGTTGAAATGAACATGGGAGGGCTCCGGAATACTTTCGACTTCCTGGGGATCCCTAACGCGCACTGATGTCGCACAACACACGGTCATATTTGATGGAGACGAAACGCAAAGGCGCCCGTCTGCTGTGCGATGTCAGAACACGTTAAATGTCCCCAGGTGGTCGAAATTATTCCGCAGTCCTACACTACGGCACCTGTTTCTTTTTTCTTTCACTCCCTCCTTCCTACCTTCCCTTACGGCGCGGTTCAGGTGTCCGCCGAGACATATGTGACAGATAATGCGCCATTTATTTTCCCCAAAAACCAATGTAATGTATTTTAGAGATATTTTCGAATGCGTTTCGATGGAGGCGAAACGCAAAGGCGCCTGTGTGCTGAGCAATGTCAGCTGCAGTACACGTTAAAGATTCCCAGGTGGTCGAAATTACTCCGGAGCTCTCCCCTACGGCACCTTTTTCTCTCACTCCCACCTTCCTCTCTTCCCTTACGGGGCGGTTTGGGTGTCCACTGAGATGAGAGAAAATTAAGGCGCCCTGTTCTCAGAAATCATCTGGTAAAACAAAAAACATTGGAACAAATTTGGAATTACAGTTAGTTCTAATTGGTTTCTGCTGGCTCCTATTGGATCGAAATAGACTTAATCGGGCATAGAAATCCAACTGATTTATCCCTTTCCTTACGACGCGGTTCAGGTGTCCGCCGAGATGTGAGACAGATACTGTGTCATTTCCTTTCCTGAAGACAATTTTTTTCCTCTTGCACCAGCACTCAACGCAGGATGAAAATCTATGGCTTCCCACGGTTATTTTCGTGCAAGCGAACATAATTCAAGGCGCGCATTGAAAATCTATGTATTACTCTCTTCCGAGGCTATGGCAACTTGCTTAGAAAATGTTTATTTGACTTTGAGAACAGGAATGAGGGGCAAAGAGACTCAAAAAACATGAAAGTGTGGTGTTCCAGATTATTCGATCGGAACGGGTTCGATCGATTAGTTTGGGCGTGTGATAGACGCCGACGATACCAGCCGTGTTCAATGGCAACCACTTCATAACCACGCCTTCCCTAGCTGCCGTGAGCGTTGACTCAGTTTTAGTTTTGGTATCGTGGAGTTGTCTTATGTGGGCATTGTTCGATGTTCTGTACTTTTTGCGGTGTTCCGGACACTTGAAATAACATTTATCGGGTTCGATTCATTAGACTGGGCGTGCCACTGGCTATTCGAGCTCGTTTGCTAAGGCACAATGTTCGCGATTACTGCTGAATGTGATAGCCTCACTCTGTTGGTTTTATTCGTACTCATACAAGATAAAACATTGCTGGTGTCCCGTTGATTCGGAAAGGGTCGACTGAGATTGACAGACGCCGACGATTCGAGCTCGCATCGTCTGCGTCTTAGTCACACACCGAACCTAAGGTTTTATTATACATGAATATGGGAAGGAGACAATCTCTACGAGAGATGGGCTACTCATTGTGATATCACAGAATCGATTACCATGAAGGCGGTTTAACAAAGCGCCCATTACCAGCAATCAAAGTAATAAGACAACAACACTATAAAAAAGTGCAAATCCTTGCCAAAGCTAAGGAAAACGCCTTTACAAGTGGTCGCCGTTGAAAACGGCTGTGCGACCTACCGCAGTCGGTCAACATGTAAAAATTAAAGAAATCCATTTCGTTAAATGTTGCGTGGCTCTAAAAAAACATTCTTTCGAGAAGAAGTTAGAGGCTACTTTAAGCATAAAGTACTGAAATGCTTTTCTACGCATGCAATAAAGAGTAACTAAGCTCTTAATTCGCTCAGAAACAATGCAAGTATAGACACACAAGCATAGATTGAATGCGGCCAGTGTATGCGGTATGGTTAGGGTGGCTAGTACGGTGTCAAAACCGAACCTTGTTGATATCTGTTGCTATTTTTCTTGGTATTGGAGGTCATACTGAAAAGTTTAAAAAGCAAGCACCACTTTCACGTTTGGAGGGACCCGAAAAGTGTGAGCGTCCATTGAAAACTCTAAGCTGACATTCGTCCTTTTTACGAAAGTACCATTATGTCATGTAATCCTTTTAGGTTGTTGTTTTTATATTTTGTTGTGAACTCTTCAGCTTGGGCATGTGGAATGCCTTGTTGATCTTAAAATCAATAAGTAAATAACGGCCATTACACCCGAAAACCGCGAATGGTGAGCACCAGATGGCTCACGTTGCGCTTTTGCAATTGTTTGCATTTACTTTGAATGAAGCTGCCTCGTGCGAGTGAGTGAGGACTGTGTTTCCGTTTGGGGAGGGTTACAAGAAGTACGTGCTCTATGGCGTGAGGAGCGGCTTGGCACGGACTACATCTTGTGAAGCGCGTTTGCGTGCTGCATCCCGGATGTGTTCGTCCTGAGCTGGACCCCGGCTCCGGCCTTCCGCATACATGCAGCGTTCCGAGCATAAAGCTCCGCCTCGGATGCATACATGGCCCTCCTGCATTGCGACTGATGTGGTAATTATTTCGCCGCTGGTGGCTTTATCATAAGTGCGGCGACTAAATACTACTGCGCACGAGCGCAGGATGTCAAGCCTTGCGGTCATTGCGGAATGTTTTCATCAGAAAGGCTTTCAAAGTGTTTGGGGGCGTCTTTTTTGGCGAGCAGAAGCAATAAACTTTCATTTATAATATTACAAAGAGGGTGGGGATAGATGTTTATGGTTTATGGGGGGTTTAACGCCCCAAAACGACTCAGGATATGAGGGACGCCTTAGTGAAGGGCTCCGGATATTTCGATCACCTGGGGTTCTTTTACGTGCACCGATATCGCACAGCACACAGGTCTCTGGAATTTCGCCTCCATCGAAATTCAGCCGCCGCGGCCGCGATCCATCCCGTGCGGTTGGGCTAGATGTTAGGAATAAGATTTAGACAGGCGCGTAAGCCCTCTCTACGGCGCTAGGTGGCTTAATGTCCATGCTTCTTGGCGACCTCCAGGGCTCATGTTCTGCCTTTGGGTCAGGGCTGAGCAACGCAGTCTCCCGCTGGCTTTGGTTTAAGATTTCGAGGATCAGAGGGGTCGGTCCTCTGGGCACTCCAATAGGATGTGAATGAGGATATCTTTAGAATGATTGCGAAGATTGCAGTTGGAATTGTATTCTGCCTGATACATCAGGGAGTAGATATAAAGAATGTACCCGCTTGAAGTTACCGCCAGGCAAAAGCGATGGCGTAGAGGTAGAGCGTCCGCCTCGCGTGCAAGAGGACCGGGGCTCGAATCCCGGAACTGCACAAATCTCCACCGGGTTTGAAAAAAGAAAATAAAAAACTCCGCGTGACGATGGAATTGCATAGCAAGGCGGAAATTTGGGCGAGTTGGTAAGTGTTCATTTTCGCTCTAAGCGCAACACGAACGGCACAGAAGACGAAGGACTAGCACAAGCAGGCGCTGACTATCATCTGGTTTTTTATTGAAGAACGAAAAGCGCATAAATACAAACAGTGAACTACTTATCAATCAACAAAAGTTACTGGAAGGCACGTGGGAGGTCAGATAGCTCAATTCCCTCTCATATAACGTTATGGAAGGGCTGCTGATACATTTTGCGCCGTTGTGGTAAATATAAAAGGCTTCCATTACCTCGCGTGTTAATTAATTGTTATGTCGGAACAGGATGCACGTGTTCCTGTTATCGGGAACACATTGGCACTCTTTGCACTGGAAAGACGCCTTTTCAAGGGGGTCCCCTTTTGCTCTCCTTTCTGCATGATCCTTTTCATGCCTGCATTATCATTGCCTGCCGTGTTAGGCTGTGTGAGACAGGGGGTAATTTTCCTGGTGTTTTCATGCTCCATCAAGCGTTCGTTAACGCACCTGCCAGTCTGGCCAATGTACATGGCACCGCAGGAGAAGGGGACCTGGTATACCACCCCTACCTCGCAAGGTATAGATGGCGACACATGACGCACCTGACAAACATCCCTCTTGCTCTTGCCGTAGTGCCTCTTATTGACCTGTTTGCACATTGCGCTAAGTTTTCTAGGTGCAGAAAAGACGACTTCAACGTCGTATCTGCCAGCAACTTTTTTCAGCCCATGTGACAAGCAGTGTGCATACGGGACAACAGCCGGCTTTTTCTTCTTTTTGGCTTCTTTCGGCTGAGCCCCATTCTTGAGCTGCCTAAGAAGTTTCTCCGCTGCCCTGGAAATGAGTTCATCTGGGTACCCGTTCTCACGCAACCTGCCTGTTTGCGCCAGAATGCTCTCTCGCGTCCTTTCATGGCAAGATTTCCTGAGAGCTGATTGCAGGCAAGATTCGGCAATGCCCTCCTTTATGAGCTTAGAATGGCCAGACCGGAAGTTTAGCAATGGTTTGGCAGTCCTCGGGCGATACCACCAACACAAGTGTTTCCCCCCCCCCTCCCACACACAGTGCCAAATCCAAAAACTGCAGTTCTTTTTTGCTGGTAACCTCAGTTGTGAACTCCAGCCCACGTCCGCATTCCTTAAAAGTCTTCAGAACGTCGACCAGACTTCTGGGCAAACTGCCTGTTCAGGTGAGCACCAAGTAATCGTCGACATACCGAAAAATTCTGACAACTACCCCATCCAATGCCTTTTCAATTTCCCTATCAACCCTGCTTAAAAAGTTGTCGGCTAACACAGGTGCCACCCTGGAGCCTATGCAAAACCCCGACGCTTGTACAAAAGCCTTTCCCTCCCAATCAACCACTGTTGCAGACAGATAAAAGGACAAGCTTTCTAAAAAACTGTCAACCGAGACACCCCATCTATAGATAAAAGCACTTTCATCATTGTCCTGTGTTATGCACATCTTCACAGCTTCCATGAGTTCACAATGTGGCAAGGAATAATAAAGGTCCACCACGTCAATGCTGAAAAACATGCAGTTACCGGGGTTATCCGTTTAGAGAAAATCGACCAGCAAGTCCGAATTGGGAATCACAAATGGGTCGGGAACGCTCAAAGAAGCCAGTTGCCTCTGAAGATACCCTGAGACGACATGCTGCCAAGTCTCCCGTTCAGAGACGATGGAACGAAAAGGATAGCCTGGCTTGTGCGTCTTAGCGGTGAAAAAGACTTCGAGCTGTTGACCCGCTGACTTGTTGGCTGCTTCAGCAAACTTGTTCAAGTTGTGGCCTCTTAGAAGTTGCACTGCCTGTCCTTTCACCTTCGAAGCTTTGAAGGCAACCTGTCTGAAGTTCTTCCGCAGGGCTTCGGACGCTTTCTCGTCAAAGGCCCCCGCTGGAAGGACTACAAAGCATCCCTCCTTATCAGCTGTCAGCAACTTCAGACCGCTTCCAGCTAGGAATTCAACGGTGTTGTTCATGCTCCCAGTGTTCCGCTGCTTACCATGGCTTCTCTCCAGCACGTCCGCGCAATCCACGGTGCAACGGGGGCGCATGTCCTCTGGTGCCAAGCGAACAATGTTCCTCGAACACGCCACCTTCTCTGCGGGCCTCAGATGTGGCTCACAGGCGAACTTCGGTCCCATCCGCAACACCTTTTTGCGCCAGGCCTGGGATGCTGCCAGATCTCGGTGACCAGAACCGACAACGCACTCTCTCACCAGAACAGGATTTGGCCAGCCTGGTGTAGTACTTGGCCACAGCCTTCCATGAACAAACCAATTAAACCTCGGCCCTCAGTCCCAGGCGGCTGCGGAGCAACTGACCAAGGCGGCGGTCAGTCCTGTGACACAGCGGAGGGTGCTAAGAATCTCTGGCTCCGGACAGGCCGCCATTGGAATCTGAACATGGCAACGTTTAACTCTAGAACATTATTTAGTGAGGCTACCCTATCAGCGCTGTTCGAGGAACTAGCGGGAATTAAATGGGATGTTATAGGGCTTAGTGAAGTTAGGAGGACAGGTGAGGCGTATACAGTACTAAAGGACTGACACATACTGTGCTATCGAAGATTAGAGGATAGACGAGAACTAGGAGTGGGATTCGTCATTAATCAGGATATAGCTGACAACGTAGAGGAGTATTAACGAGAGGGTGGCAGCTATCGAAATTACGCTCAACAGGACGCACAAGCTGAATGTGGCGCAGGCCTTCGCGCCAACAGCCAGCCATGATGACCATCGTTGAAAGCTTCTATGAAGACGTTGAATCGGCAATGAATAAAGTAAAATCACACTACACTGTATTGATGGGCGACATCAATGCGAAGATGGGCAAGAAGCAGGCTGGCGACCACGCTGTTGGCGACTGTGGGATAGGTTATAGAAATAGCAATGGAAAGTACTAGTAGAATTCGCAGATAGAAATAATTTACGTATCATGAATACCTTCTTCCGCAAACAAGTGAACAGGAAGTGGGCCTGGAAGAGCCCCAATGGTGAGACTAAATATTAAATCGACTTCATACTATGCGATCAACCTGGCATTGTTCAGGATGTTGGTTTCCTCGGAAAGGTGTGTTGTAGCGACCACAGAATGGTAAGGTCTTGAATTAGCTTAGACTTGAAAAGGAAACGGAAGAAGAAAGAGGAAGTCTATTAGCGGTAAGCTCGAAGACGGAAAATAGAGGTATTCGGGATATCGCTGCAGAACAGATATTCAGCTTTAGGTGAGAAAGACGATCTTAATGTTCATACAATGAACAATAATCTGACGGTCATCATTAATGAGCGCACAGTGGAAGTAGGCGGTAGGATGGTTCGACAGGATACCGGCAAGCTATCTCATGAGACGAAAGATCTGATTAAGAAACGCCAAAGCATGAGGGCGTCCAACCCAAGAGACAGAATGTAAATAGCAGAGCTGTCGAAGTTAATAAGCGCAAGGGGGGGGGGGGTTAGCCGACATAAGGAAGTTTAATGTGGAAAGAATCGAGCTGCTCTAAATAACGGAGGTACCCTAAAAGCGGTAAAGAGGAAACTAGGCATAGGTAAAAACCAGCTGTATGCGTTAAGAGACAAGAAGGGCAATGTCATTAGCAATATGGACAAGATAATTAAAGTAGCCGAAGAGTTCTAAACAAATCTATGCAGCACACAATGTAATCAGAACGTTAATGAGATAGAGAGTAGCGCACACCAGTGCGTCATCCAGCAAGTAATGAAGTAGGAATGAAAGAAATCTTTGTGGCAATACGAAGGGGAAAAGCAGCTGGTGAGGATCAGGTAACAGCAGATCTGTTGAAGGACGGGGGGGGGGGTATCGTGCTAGAAAAACTAAATCTAGCCACCGTGTATCCGTAATGCCTTGTGTTCTCAACTGTACCAGAAGCTTTAAAAAATGCAAACATTATCTTAATTCATAAGAAAGGAGACGTCGAGGACATGAAAAATTACAGACCGATCAGACTACTGTCCGTTGCCTATGAGGTATTTACTAAGGTAGTCGCTAATAGAGTCAGGGCAACCTTCTACTTTAATCAACCAAATTATCAGGCAGGCTTTCGTAAAAGGTATTCGACAATATATCATATCCACACTACCAATCAGGTGATAGAGAAATGCGCGGGATATAACCAACCCCTATATATAGCCTTCGTTGATTACGAGAAAGCATCTGACTCAGTGGAAACCTCAGCAGTCATACAGGCATTGCGGAATCAGGATGTAGAGGAGCCTTATGTCAAAATACTGGAAGATATATATAGCAACTGCACAGCTACCATAGCCCTCCATAGAGTCAGCAATAAAATTCCAATAAGGAAGGGCGTCAGACAGGGAGACACGATCTCACCAATCTCATTCACCACCTGTTTACAGGAGGTGTTCCGAAGCCTGGTTTGGGATCAGTTGGGGATAAGAGTTAATGGGGAATGCCTAAGTGATTTGCGATTCGCTGATGACATTGTATCGCTCAGTCACTGAGAAGATGAGCTTCAAAACGTGATAAATGAGTGAGCTAGACAGGCAGAGTAGAACGGTGGGTCTCAAAATTAACATGCCGAAAACCAAATTAATGTTCAACAATCTTTCAAGGAAACAACAGTTCACAATTGGCAGCGAGAGCCTAGAAGTTGTGACGGAATACGTCTACTTAGGGTAGCTAGTGACAGCTGATCCGGATCATGAGAGGGAAATAACTAGAAGAATAAGAATGGGGTGGAGCGCATATGGCAGATTCTCTCAGATCATGAATGGCAGTTTACCAATATCCCTTAGGAGAAAAGTGTACAACAGCTGCATATTACCGGTACTCACGTACGGGGCAGAAACGTGGAGGCTAACGAAAAGGGTTCAACATTAAGTTAAGGACAAGACAGCGAGCCATTGAAAGAAAAATGATAGGTGTAACATTAAGAGACCGGATGCGGGCAGAGTGGGGGAGGGAATGAACGCGGGTTGATGACATCCTAGTCGAAATAAAGGCGAAGAAATGGACCTGGGCAGGGTATATAATGTGAAGGCAACATAACCACTGGTCCTAAAGGGTAACGGAGTGGATTCCAGGAGAAGGCAAGCGTAGCAGTGGGCGGCAGAAGGTTAGGTGGGCGTATGAGATTTGGAATTTTGCAGGCATAGGGAGTGCGCAGCTGGAAAAGGACCGGGTTAATTGGAGAGACATGGGAGAGGCCTTTGCCCTGCAGTGGGGTTAGGCAGGCTGATGATGATGATGATGATGAACCTGCTTTGCTTTGGTGAGAAATTTGTGCGGGGGTGGGTACATGAGTCGATGGTTTCGATAGTGGAGCGCGCGCAACCTGACGATAAAGTTATCGTGAGGCACTAGGCACAGTCTATATGCATGAGGATGTTACGTGATCGCGGATGCCGCCGCAGCTAAGCACGGAGGCGCGGGAACTTCGCCGTAAAGTTTAGTGCTGTAGTAAATAAATATGTCAAGGTTAAGAAAGCAGAGCAATGAATGAAACAGTGTTAATATACAAGTTACACGAAGTAAACAATACCTTTCTCAAACTAAACCCCCTCTCCAACGCATAGTAGCATTATGGTGGTTTTGAAACAGTGGCTGAAAACTTTTCATGAAGATCTTTCTGTCTTTCCTAAGTCTTGGCTCAGTTGATAAATTGCTAACTATTAAGTTTTACTGCCGGCCAGGTAGTCGAACAAGTTCCGCGTGTTTGCCTTTACCTGGCTGTAGTCTTTTAAAATGACCGCTGGCTCCGCCTAGGCGGGCTGCCAGACTGGATAGAAGGCCCGATCCGTTGTAAGAGACCCATTAACAAACATAGATGCACGCGGTTTTTCTTGTGTAATTCCCGCACTCAATCAGTACGAAATTGAAACATTACCGGCATTGTGTGCTGTTATGCACATTAAGCCATTGTCCCGCCTTCGATCTCCAAGTTAACAGGACCCCTGCCCTTAATTGCGCCTTCCAATCTATCAGCCTATATACTAATACTACTCCTTTTCCCGTCAAAACTTTCCTGCTTCCAGCAATTAACCTCCAGTGTCTTGGCCACTCCTCCCCCGCAGTGGGTATGTGCCAGCAATGTTTTAGACCAAACAACCAACCAACCAACCAACCAGCCCACTGAAGTAGAAACAAACCGCGGATTCCAGAGAGGGAGAGAAACGTTTAATGGATAGAATGTTTGGGTGGGCCCTCATTCCAGGAACCCATTGGCTTTTCCCGCCACTCTTGCCCGCTTCACCAGCGAAAGCTATTCGTCCGAATGTAAGCTGGACAGCGCCGCCTCCCAGTCCTCAGTTGTTGGGATATCGATTCTTGGTATAGCTGGGTTTTTCTGGCATGCCCATACCATGTGGTATGATTCAGCCACTTCACCTCCAAAGGCGCAATGCGGATCGTACGATTTTGGAAACATATGTAGCTGAATTTGACAGGATATATAAATATTCGATTGCAATTTCCTTAAAATGACCCCTTGCTCTCTGTTTAGATTTTTGTGCGGTTCGGCGTATAGTTTCCTTGTTAATCGCAAATGTTAGAGAAAATTGCTATAGCTAAATAGTGGTTCAGAATAATTATGTTCCTGCGAATATTGGTGGGGGATTTAAGGTGGAATGTTGGGTCGGATTACTAAAATCCCTTATGATAATCCAAAGGAAGGTACTCGAACATTCAAGTCCTTATATCTTTAAATTTGGAGATGATGATAACGCCGCGACCCTCTCAAGCGATTAGAAAATTTCGTTACGGACAAACCGGGTGGTTTTTTGCAAGACGATGACCTAAATAATATCGCACTAGAAATTCTGGGGACCCTTAAGCTCTGCCTGAAGGGAATGACGCGACAGGGTTAGTGACTCCCTTCAGTGGTCCGGATTCCTCTTACTAGTTATATCCCTTCGCAGACACAGACACTGTCGGACAAGACACACAAGACCTCCCTGAGGAAAGTCGAACGAACGTACAGTCTTTGCCAGAACTAACCAGGCTGCATGGTTTGTTTTCTTCATTATAGAGGAGCCCCTACGGTTTCCTTATAAACCAAAAGGTATTGGAAGTTGAGGAAATGGGTTCTCCTTACCTCACAGGGATTTACAGTTTGATAGGTGCGATAACTGTTCCGCTATACAACTGAGAAGCAAACCGGGCAGCCTATTTACTTTTGGCAAAGGGTGTGCCTATGCGGTCATTGGAAGAGCTGAGTGATGGACCTCCACGTTCATCGAATCACCACGTTCATTGAAGTTGGTGTTCCTTGTGTACTGTGCTTTGATGCCGGGAGTATATGCGGCGCTGGAAGATCCTCCTTGTTGGCTATTTACTATCTAGATGCATGTGTGTGCCTCCCAGCAGTTTTATCTTTGTTACGATGATGAAGCGCGGGAACAGGGCGCGCTCGTATTGTGCAGCTCGGTGATAAGACTCGACTATGAACGTATTTTTTTTCCTTTTTAGCCAGTTATCCCAAGCAATAAAGAAAAGAAAATGCCTCGGTGGCTTCAAGATGGCGTGTATGACTCCGAATTCGAGAGGGAACGGTTAATAATAATTGGTTTTTGGTGGAAAGGAAATGGCGCAGTATCTGTCTCATATATCGTTGGACACCTGAACTGCGCTGTAAGGGAAGGGATAAAGGAGGGAGTGAAAGAAGAAAGAGAGAAATAGGTGCCGTAGTTGAGGGCTCCGGAATAATTTCGACCACCTGGGGATCTTTAACGTGCACTGACATCGCACAGCACACGGGCGCCTTAGCGTTTTTCCTCCATAAGAGAGAGGGAACGGTTCGATTTCCATCTCAACGCAATTTTTATATCAGTGCAGTTAATTTACTTTGCATTCTTACGTGTCATAATTTTGTTTGAGTCGTGGTGCGACCCTATATATATTCGCAATTTATCTGTTGTCTTAATCACTTTTCAAATATGCCGCTCCACTTGTGACGTCCCTAGTTTTTCAACCAATCCGCATATTTTCTCTCGCCGCCGGGTTCTCCGCTGAACGGGGTCATTAACGCTGTCTAGTTAAAATTGGAGAAAACCCTCCACGGAGAGAGGGAAAGAGAAAAGGAAAGAGGAAGCTCTGCGTTTTGTTAATTCGGAGGTTTTATAAAGTATTAGTGCCGCTGGGATTAAGCATGGGGTTGTCGTGCCATCTGTTAGTCGTTTTTGGTAACCACGAATCAACCTTGACTGGAGGCGCGAACTACAAAATAGCCGTGATGCGTCGAAAATAGAGCCTGCTTGAGATTAAGATTGATCGCATTCAAGGGCCGCCACGGTGGCTCAGTGGTTAGGGCGCTCGGCTACTGATCCGGGGTAACCAGGTTCGAACCTGACCGCGGCGGACGCGTTTCGATGGAGGCGAAATGCTAAGGCGCCCGTATGCTGTGCGATGTCAGTGCACGTTAAAGATCCCCGGGTGGTCGAAATTAATCCGGAGCCCTCCACTACGACACCTCTTTTTCTCTTTCTTCCCTCAGTCCCTCATTTATAACCGCCCGTACGGCGCGGCTCAGGTTTTCGCCGATATGTGAGACATGCTGCGCCATTTCCTTTCCTCCCCCCCCCCCCCCCCCACAAGAAAAAAAAAGCAATTTTCAAATTTTACACGCTAACGTTCAAAAAATTCACAGCAATAGCAACCGCTTACAATCGGCTTGACACAATAGGGATACTTAGCTGCGAAATAATACACTGTAAAATGATCCGGAATTAGGGAAAGTAGAAATGTAAACAAAATTGAAAGTTTCGTCTACCAATGATGGTACACGAGGTAAAACAACTAATATTACCATAATATGCACATAAAGTCTTTATATCACGCGAAGTAACAGTATTTAAATAACTTCAGCATTATAATGAAAGCAGTGTACTCCGCGCAAATCTTCACTTGAGATTACGTTATCTATTCAAGGCAAAACAGATTTTTTTGGAAGTTAGAAAGCGGTGTCTTATGGGGTCCAATCCGAAGGAAGCTTCGGGCTGGGGATTGCTCACTGTGGGTTTGATGAGATAAATTTTGATACCATATTTATTCTTACACGAGACGTGAGAAATAGGTCGAACGCTCACGTTGAGACACTAATGCTTCCGCCTTCGCAGCACGTAAGCAATCTTGAATGCCGACTGATTTTTATTCACGCACTTATTTTGGAACTGTATTACTAGGCTAGGATGGATGGAAACAACTTTTATTAGACGAAAAGAATCCTCCAGGGTGGTCCCCTACTGGTCCAGGAGTCCCCGAGTTTGTGCCTCACATAAGGCCCGATCCACTAGCCATTTCTGGCCGGCGGGCTGAGCGGTCCGTAAAGCAGCCTCCCAGGAAGAATGAGTGGGATTGGGGATGGGGAGTACTGCCTGTGGGGAAGGACATTCCCAAAGGTAGTGGAAAAGTGTGGATCTGGGCACTGCACAGGTTTTACAATGAGGAGGAAAGGTGGGGTGAAAGCATGAGAGACGGTAGGGTGAAATAAAGCAGCCCGTCTTTAATTGTCGCCATGTGGCGCTGGACAAGGATAAGGATGACAAGGTACTGTGGGGTGGTGGCAGTGTAATGGGCTGAGTTTGTAGAATGTGGTGATTTGCTGATATGTACAAAGGACCGATGGGGCCTCTTGTGCAGGGCTGGGCGTCTGATAATCTGGGGTCCGGGAGGAGGATTTTCGGGCCAGCGCATGAACGCGCTCATTAGCCGGTATCGATCGAGGCATGCCCAGGGATCCACGACAGAGTAACCGTTCGGTCGAGAGAGGTGGCTGTGGCAAGAATACGGTGTGTGGCCGGCGTCGTCACGCCCTTTAGTCAGTGGTGGTATGTGGCCTGGGAATCTGTGCAAATTTCGGTTATTGATTTGTCAATGGTGGAGTGGTCCAGCGCAAGTGTGATGGCGGCTTCTTCCGCCTCTGCAGGTGAATTAGTTCGGATAGTGACGGCGGCCCCCACTGTGCCGTCTTCAGAGGCTGCGACTACTGTGAAAAATACTACTTCAGAAACTTCTGTCGCGTCGACTTAAATGATATCGTAACGGTTGCTGTATGTTTGTTGTAATCGCTCGCTCGAGCCTGCCGCCTACCCTGATAGAGGCTAGCGCTCATATTGCGCGTTAGGGGCTTCTAATATATGTGATGCTGCGTGCGCAGAGAAATCATGTAAGGTGTAGGACTTATTGGGGTAAGAATGGGTGGATTGAGACGGAGCTGTCGCAGTAGGCATGGTTCTGCTTCCGTGCGGTTCTGGCGGACTAATTGGTTGGTGCGTCGAGCCTCTATTAATTCGATCACGGTATTGTGGGTACCAGTGGCCAGGAGGCGTTTCGTGCTGACCGTCCGTGGAAGATGTAGGGCGGAGGTGACTGCCGTGCGTATTAGGATGTCTTCCTGTTGTGTTTGGCGCTGAGTGACTATGTGGTATATATTACTACGCTATTGCAGTGGTTGCGCACCGCGTCGTATAAACGAGGGGTGGTGTGTGTGGTGATCTCTGCGATCGCGAATGTGGAGAAGAAATAATACTCTTTACTTTTGTGTGATCCCCTGACCGAAAATTCTAGCCCATATCTGTCGTCAACTTACTCGCTCATCATGATTGATGTTTGTCACATGATGTCTGTCTATTCATTAGTGATACATTCTACGGCTTTGTAAGCGGCTTGATGCCGTGATTCGGGCCGATCGCAGGCCGCTCACACAGACGTCTAATAATAATAATTGGTTTTTGGGGAAAGGAAATGGCGCAGTATCTGTCTCATATATCGTTGGACACCTGAACTGCGCCTTAAGGAAAGAGATAAAGGAGGGAGTGAAAGAAGAAAGAGGTGCCGTAGTGGAGGGCTCCGGAATAATTTCGACCTCCTGGGGATCTTTAACGTGCAATGACATCGCACAGCACACGGGCACCTTAGCAATCACTCGATTACTGATCAAGCTGTACGCAAGGAAGGGCCGCACGAACTAAACCCTTCAAGATAGAGTACGAGCCACTGCACGATAGCACTCCTGTCCAGGCCAGTAATATGTCGATCCGCTCCACTGCAGGAGCTAGTGATTAACGAGTGGTCAGTGCGGTGAAGAAAACTGTGCTCGGAACCCGGCGGCAAAGCGAGATACTTGAGTTCGGAAACGCGCTCTTTCTGAAGCCGCGGAACGGTGATTCAGTGCTTAAGACACTCGATCGTCTACTGGTCCGGAGTCCCCGGGTTTGAACCCGACCGCGGCGACTGCGTTTCGATGGAGACGAAACGCAAAAGGCGCCTGTGTGCTGTGTGATGTCAGTGCACGTTACAGATCCCCAGGTGGTCGAAATTATTCCGGAGCCCTCCACTACGGCACACCTTTCTTCCTTTCTTCTTTCACTCCCTTCTTTATCCTTTCCCTTACAGCGCGGTTCGAGAGTCGACCGAGACATGTTACTGCACTATTTCCTTTCCTCAAAAAAAAAAAAACAATTTTCGTCTCGGTTACCGAAGCCACTGCTAGTAATCCATTGAATAACGGCTCATTACTTGTGGGAGGGTTAATTTTAACTAAATAACAGATTTGTCACTTCAAGCGAAGCGTCAATGACCGCTAAGAGTCTAGTGGCTTTGCAGATTTTGCAATTTCGAACAATAGATGTGCAAGATGTGCTATTACAAGCATGAGCGTTAAAATTAAAGTTTAGGGAAGGAAGTGCGAGGATGTCTGCTCAGAAAGCACTGGTCTTCAGGTATTTCTGTTCGTAATTGTTGAATTTACGTTCCGAAAGTGCTGGGTCCGAATAGTTGCTGAGATGGACGTTAACGTTGAAATGAACATGGGAGGGCTCCGGAATACTTTCGCCCTCCTGGTGATCCTTAGCGCGCACTGATATCGAACAACACACGGGCACATTTGATGGAGGCGAAACGAAAATGCGCCCGTCTGCTGTGCGATGTCAGTGCACGTTAAATGTCCCCAGGTGGTCGAAATTATTCCGCAGTCCTCCACTACGGCACCTGTTTCTTTCTTCTTTCACTCCCTCCTTCCTACCTTCCCTTACGGCGCGGTTCAGGTGTCCGCCGAGACATATGTGACAGATAATGCGCCATTTCCTTTCCCCAAAAACCAATTTTATGTATTTTAGAGATATTTTCGACTGCGTTTCGATGGAGGCGAAATGCAAAGGCGCCTGTGTGCTGAGCTAGGTCAGCTGCAGTACAGGTTAAAGATTCCCAGGTGGTCGAAATTACTCCGGAGCTCTCCCCTACGGCACCTTTTTCTCTCACTCCCACCTTCCTCTCTTCCCTTACGGGGCGGTTTGGGTGTCCACTGATATAAGAGAAAATTAATGCGCCCTTTCTCAAAAAACATCTGGTAAAACAAAAAAACATTGGAACAAATTTGGAATTACAGTTAGTTCTAATTGGTTTCTGCTGGCTCCTATTGGATAGAAATAGACTTAATCGGGCATAGAAATCCAACTGATTGATCCCTTCCCTTACGGCGCGGTTGAGGTGTCCGCCGAGATGTGAGACAGATACTGTGTCATTTACTTTCCTGAAGACAATTTTTTTTCCTCTTGCACCAGCACTCAACGCCGGATGAAAATCTACGGCTTGCCACTGTTATATTCGTGCAAGCGAACACAAATCACGGCGCGCATATTTACTGACCTTCATTGAAAATCCATGTATTATTCTCTTCCGAGGCTATAAATGGCAACTTGGTTTGAAAATGTTTATTTGACTTTGAGAACGGGAATGAGCGGCAAAGAGACTAAAAAAAAAAAACTCGAAAGTGTGGTTTTCCAGATTATTCGATCGGAACGGGTCCGATCTATTAGTTTGGGCGTGTGACTTAGACGCCGACGATACAAGCCGTAATCAATGGCAACCACTTCATAACTACGCCTTCCCTAGCTGCCGTGAGCTTTGACTCAGTTTTAGTTTTGGTATCGTGGAGTTGTCTTATGTAGGTATTGTTCGATGTTCTGTACTTTCTGCGGTGTTCCGGACACTTGAAATAAAATTTATCGGGTCCGATTCATTAGACTGGGCGTGCCACTGGCTATTCGAGCTCGTTTGCTAAGGCGCAATGTTCGCGATTACTGCTGAATGTGATAGCCTCATTCTGTTGGTTTGATTGGTACTCACACAAGATAAAACATTGCTGGAGTCTCGTTGATTCGGAAAGGGTCGACTGAGATTGACAGACGCCGACGATACGAGCTCGCATCGTCTGCGTCTTAGTCACACACCGAACCTAATGTTGTATTATACATGAATATGGGAAGGAGACAATCTCTACGAGAGATGGGCTACTCTTTGTGATATCAGAGAATCGAGTACCATGAAGGCGGTTTAACAAAGCACCCATTACCAGCAATCAAAGCAATAAGACAACAACACTATAAAAAAGTGCAAATCCTTGCCAAAGCTAAGGAAAACGCCTTTATAAGTGGTCGCCGTTGAAAACAGCTGTGCGACCTACCGCAGTCGGTCAACTTGTAAAAATTAAAGAAATCCATTTCGTTAAATGTTGCGCGGCTCTACAAAAAAAAAAATCACTCTTTGGAGAAGAAGTGAGAGGGTACTTTAAGCATAAAGTACTGAAATACTTTACTACGTATGCAATAAAGATTAACTAAGCTCTTAATTCGCTCAGAAACAATGCGAGTATAGACACACAAGCATCGATCGAATGCGGCCAGTGTATGCGGTATGGTTAGGGTGGCTAGTACGGTGTCAAAACCGAAACTTGTTGATATTTGTTGCTATTTTTGTTGGGCCTTTGAAAAAAATATCGCGCATAATGAACAGGGTGAAGGGGAAGAAATCTCGAACGAACGAGAAAACACTGGTGAACTGGTAAAACACTAGCGCAGGGCACACAAGTTTCGGTTTCGTTTCTCGCAACTTTGTTATAACTTTGTTTTTACTCACCAGAGGCCACTAGCGCCCAACATGGCGGCAGCTAGGTCGCTGAATTGTTTTGCATGCCTCTTACCGCGTTAGCGTTTTCATCGTTTCTCTGGGGTCTGTGTGAAAAACTAGTCCATTTTCATCGCTAATACTACCTCTAGCGTGCCCAACACCGAAGCGCTAGTCATGGACTCGAAGGACGAAGAACTTCAGGTGAGATTCCGCTCTTGCAGTGCCTTTCGGAGAGCGGATCATTGCTCCGTGCCTCCGCCTCCGGCATGCGGATAGCGAAGTGTTATTGCGTACTCTTTGGCAACAGAAAGCCTAGTGTGCGTGGCTACTAGGGCCTGGTGTTTATAGCTGATGATCTCAAACTACTGGTCGGGACCGTACGGCGCATTTATTTTTAACGCGGCAATTGCAAACCTCGGTTCGCGTCGTTTTGCTACAACTGCCCGTAGTGGCGGCGAAGCAGTTTCACGAGAAGTGGGGCAATGGTTCGCGGAAAGTGAGAGAGTCTGTGTTTGCATGAGAATCTTAGACCTACGCGGCTTTAACCGCAGGTAATGATGTCTAGCGGGCAAAACTTCGGTGAAGGCAGTTTCCTGTTGCATTAACGCGACGCGCGCGGAATTTTCGGATGTTTGTGGGCTAGCGCGGCGCATCGCTTGTCGAGGATGCGCGCTAACTGAAACAAGAAATCTGCGTGAAGGATGCATTCTTGAACCCGTGCGCTAAACTCAGTGGTTTAGTTTTCGCGGGGAGTAGCGTGTTGGGTGCACTGGGTCGCGTTGTCACGCATATCTGCGAGGTGAAAGTACAAATTTATTTCTCTTTTGGTCACTACAAGCGGAATTGCATTTCGTTTTACCTTTTCGTTAATCCTTTGAACCACCTCGTTTGGCGCTTTGGGATATCTGTGGACGCACATAGCCGGACAAGCCAGCGCCGCCGTGGTTCAAAGCATCGTAGTAGGACATTTATAAACCGTGTGACATTACTTGGAAGTTGGGCTGCATATGTTTGCTCTAGTCTTATTAAGTTTGGAACCCTGGCTGCGAAATTGTTACCATTTGATCTCAAATTTCTGGCCCATTTATTCAGTCTTCATTCATCAGAAGTAGTCGGCCGCAGGCCTAGGAATTGTCAGCGAAATAAGTGGGCCAAATTCTGCGGTCGAGCACATTCAGATTGTTTTGTTGCTTTCTTGCATAAGTCAGGAAAATTGAGCACCTATGTAGTATAAACCAATTGAAGACTGAAGAGCACCAAAGCTGCTCTTTCTCAAGTCTTGGCGTTTGAAGCAGAATCGCAGACCAGCCTACCACAGTTTTTAGTTGTGGCCTGTGCCTGTAGCAACAGCAGTGGTTCCCCAGCTTCCCCGGCCTTTCTCTCTATCTCTCCACATGGCTCAAAGCCTCTGAACTTTCCCGTCTTTCTTTCTGTGCCCATGTGTTCTGTGTTTATGAAAGGGCGGCACAAAACTACTTGCTCTTTTGTGCCTTCTTCCTCTGTCTCTGCCCAGCGTGCCCACTGTCTCCTTCTTGGGTGAGAGCTTCACGTGGGGTTTTGTGTTGCTGGTCTGTGCTTTGGTTTCTCGCCGAGACCTCCTGTCTACTCTTCTGTGCTCTGCAAACTCACTTTCTGCCCGCTGCTTCACTTCTGGTGGTGGGCATCCCAGTGCTTCTGCGGTACCCACCGGGACTCACGTATACCGATCCTCTCGTAGTAAGTACCTGGTGTGGGACATCTTTGGCTTGCTGCATGCACTTCTGGTTGCTTATGTTTGTGGTGCTTTTCTGTCTGTGCCTTTCCTTGCCCTTTCGTCAACTGTGTTGCATTTTGCAGTACCTTAGTTATGCCGAGTGTGTGTCTTTGAGCGCTTTTGTGAATTTTGTTTGTAATGTACTGTGAGAGGAGTGCTGGTAGTGAGGTCTCGAAGGTAGAGGCGAGCTTGAGACAAGAATAAGCACTTAATCACTTCGGTACGTACAAACCATGGTGACGCAAGCAGCAGCTTGCTACCATTGGACACCCTTGGGCAGATGCTTGAGGGCTCAACGGCTACATTACAACTGCTGACGCAGTCGCTGGTGGGAAATGGCAGCGGATTGTGGGACTAGTGCTGCCATCTATTGGGGCTAATGAAAACACACAGCACTGGGCGGCGAGTAAGTACTGCCACTAGGGCGTCTCTCATGATACATGCCAGTGCAGCAAGTAGGGGAAAAGAGTCTTGACCGAACAAAAAAAAAAAGGTCTGGGCAGGCATTATATCAACTGCTATGGTTCCGTGCTATTGTGCTTGGTGTGGTAGTGGGGCCGTAGCTTTCGGGAGCTGGGCCTTGCAAATGCTGCTAAGGCTTGAAGAAGGTAACTCGAAGTAGGAACAACTGGGTTTATTTCCAAAGCAAGACAAAGCGTACGCATAGGGATGTTGGACATTTTTAAGTGTAGAAGTCATGCTGAACAGAGTGAGGAACATGAAAACATAATGTACGAATATTTGCATGGCCACATTCAAGAGCGAGCTTGAGGATGCTTATCTGAATCAACTGCCACAGCATCTGACATTGAGCGGTTGAAGAACTTTGCATTAGCAGCCACAGATGGACTTTAAGTTGATACAGGTCTCGTGAGACCGTATGCACGGCCTTAGTATATGACACTCTGGTGGTTGGGGGCGCTCTACCTCTGAGAGATGGTCAAGCAGACCCTTGTGCAGGGCCCGTTCAGCTAGTGTACTGTGTTGCCAGCAAGACATGTCAGCCCCCTCCTCCGCCTGTTTGTTGTTGCATTGCATGCCTCATGATATACGAGATGGAAGTGGTCAAATCATGTCAGTGCTGGCTAGCCTTCCTTTGAGTTTTGTGTGTTTGAGGCATATACAGAAAAGCCAGGAGATAATTGCAAAGTACCCATTGCAGTCAATGCTTGGTAATTTGAACTTGGAGGGGACTGAAAATTTGATTGCCTCATGCTGAGCTTGAATTAATGCCAGCAATTTCAATATATTTGAAGTTGGCGAGATTAAAGTGTTGATCCGAATGAACATAGCAGTTCGAAACAAAGCAAGAACCATATGAACCTATGTTCCGCACGACATGATGCACGATGGCCACGGCCATTGCTTACTGCTATCACTGGTACACCTGCATGAAGTGATGTAACATGGTGGTAGAACAACATGTTTCAGCAGAATTGCTTGGTTATGGCCACCTGAATGTTGAGTCATCTAGAAAAAATTGAGTTAAAACAGTTAAAATGTGACTATTACCTCATTTTTATGACTGTAAACAGCGTGAAGTGCAACAACTACCCAGTGGCAATGGGTTCAATGACTCCTTTGTATTTTGACTGACATGTTCTAAGTAAATTTAAAATAAAAGTGATGATGTAACTTCTTTGGTAATGCACTGAATTTTGAATAAAATGTGTGGACTCGAGGAGCACTGCACCATATTTCTGAGGTGTTGTGGTGTAGTGAGTGAGTGGCGTACCCTGCAAAACCGTTTTCTGACCCACAACCTCTACTAGGCTCTCACTGAACTATTTTGATGCAAAGGTGATGAAGTGAGCATCAGCTGCATTTTCTTTGAAACTGTGCTAGAAAAGCTAACTTCGCTCCCAAAATAGATTGCAAGTTACGTACCTAAATTGCCTCCTGGTATTGGCTAGCCTCGTGAGCCACTTCTGGCCAATGGGTAAAATTCCGTGGAAACCCGTACCAGGTGTGACGTGATCAATAGCAGTGGCTTAGCAGCTGTCTGCTTACCGCTGAAATCGACTACTCAGCGGGTCGCCACGAATTATCATCTCATGCTGTTCATGCTTAACTTAGTGAAAGTTAATGAGTGTCCAGTGTATTTAACTGCACTCAATATTTGGAGAGCCTGAGAAATTGAGCTTGTAGTCTGTTTAATTTGTAAGCCATATTCCTTGTTAACAGTGCCAATTGTTGCTATGTACTCATGAGGCTAAACAGCAAGTATCTAGTGAGAAAGAAGTTGATATTTGAGAGAACGAAGGCGGCTTGAAGACACTGAACAGTTCTATTTTGACAAAGCCTCTTTCGTGAAACCATGTTGTACACATATTTCTGTGGTCGATCTATGCCAGAGTTAATCCACAAAATCACACCATCCTTTTGAAATATTGATTCTGCTCAGCTCACTACTACTGTGTCGGACCGTATACATGACAAAAACCTCAACTATGTAGTGAAACCATTCCTAAACTGCAGTGTTCTTGGCAAAACACATATGTATCCAGGGTGCCTACCAACCGGAAAAACCGTGAAAACCGGGAATTCTCAGGGAATTTGGATAATCTGGAAAAACTCAGGGAAAACTCAGGTGATTTGTGCTTATATCAGGGAAAATTATCTGCACTTCTACATAAAAGGAACTAATATCGCTATAATGCTGCCTCGTGTAAACAATGAGGACTGGCATTGCACGGATTGTTCATTGCGGCGCTACTTGTCCTCTCCTCGGCGACCGCTGGCCTTCAACGTTGTGCTGTCAAGTGGAGCATCCCAGCAAGGTGGCAAAAAGCTTTGCAGCGCCAGCAGCGCTTCCAATTTCGAAGGGTACTACGTCGAAAGCGAGCTTTCCCGCGCTTTCCCAGTACTGTGGCCGACGGCAGAGCGCGCGCTTTATACGGTTCACACGTGCGCTGTTCGACGGCCAGCGGCCCCCCTTGTTTTCCTGTGTTTTGAGTGGACAGCTCCAACGAGGCGGCAGAAAACGTGAGAACTGAGACCTTGCCAGAACTTGCGATGGTCCCAAATGAACTCTTCCTCCCTGCGCATCTCCTTGATGGAAGCGTCCATTTCTGCCGCAGGGGGTGCACGCACGCGATGCAGGCGGCACAGCTTTAGGAGAAAGGGAAATAGTTTCGCTCCTTTTCACAATCTACCGACGCTAGCAAGGCAATGAATTCTATCTGTACTTAGCTGCACCGTTTTGAACAGACTTAGTTTTATTGACTGCTGTGGTGCCGCAGGCAAGCTGTGTGCGACGTGTCAAGCATGACGGCCTTCAAGTGCACTTTCGTACAGGACTGGGCGAATGCGAAATATTGCGAGTTTGCAGCCTGGATTAGGCCCGTCGAAAGTAATCCAAACGTAGCGTACTGTGTGCTGTGCAGGAAGCAGTTTTCGCTCAGCAGCGTGGGAAGAACAGCAATGACAAGTCACGCTGAAAGTAAGAAGCACCGACTGGCCAATGCCGGAGCAGGGACACCTTCTGTAGCCTCATTTTTGACACCGCTGGTCACCGTTGTGACCAATGCCGGGCCAGTGCCATCAGTTTCTGCGCATCCTTCAAGTGCTTCAACTACTGCGACGGACGTCCTACCAAATCGTAAAGCAAGAGATATCTTTCAGCGTGACTTAGAGGTCATAAATGCTGAAGTGATGTGGTGCCTCAACGCTGTTATGACGCACACATCACTCCGTGCTGCCGCGGCATCGGCTTCTCTGTTCCGTTTGATGTTCCCATCATCAGCCACAGCCAAGAAATGCAGCTCGGCAAAGACGAGGTAGGATATACTATTGTATATGGCCTCGCACAATTCTTCAACGAGAACCTCATGTCGGAAGTAAGCCAAGCCTCCCATCTCGTCGTGGCATTTGCCGAATCGTTAAACGAAGTTGCACAAAAAGAGAAAATTGACGTGTTGGTTCGCTTTTGGTTGGATGCAGAGCAGAGCGTGAAAATGCGCTACTTGACGTCATGCTTTCTGGATCACACGCGGGTGGAAGAATTGGTGTTCGCTTTTAAAACTTCCACAGATGGACTTTCCTGATCAAAAATTCTTCAGATCTCAATGGATGGGCCAAACGTAAATATAAAATTTCTCTGTGAGATTAAACAAGAACTTTGTGAATCCAGCGACGGCCGTCGTATTCAAAGGTTGGTAGCTGTGGCCTTCATGTTGTGAACAGTGCTTTCAAAACCGGACACGCGGCAATAGGTTGGCAAGTCGTGGAATTTTTTCGTGCTTTGTACAACTTATTCAAATGTGTACGTGCCCGATGCGCTCAATACGCACGCATAACCGGGAGCCACATTTCCCCTGTGAAGTTTTTTTACTTTATAGCTCTTTCACTTGTACAAACTAAGGTTTCTATAATCTGCAGTTCATCTGAATAGACTTGCTGAGAGAGAATCGCACTTGTGATGCTAAAGTTCAGGTCCCATGCCGTTGTGGTTACTATCAGTAGATAGAAATATCTCACATTTAAAAATATTTGTTTACGCACATATCTTCCTTTTAGTTCGTATTTCAAAAACATTCAGTTGGATTCTCAGTTTGTTTGAGCATTTTTTTGAAGATAATCGATCTGTTATGCATTTTGTTAATCTCTCCCCCTTTTTTTAAAATGAAATAAACACTTATTACTATTACTATTACTTATTACTCTTACTATTGGAATAGGATTAAATTGTTGTTTTTATTTTTTAACATGCTTACTGGAGAGTGATACCATGAGGCGGCTTTGTGTCAGCTTGTTTTTGCATTAAACAAAGTACTATGTCACTCAGGGAAAACCTGGAAAACTCAGGGAATTTGTAAACGTCAACTTAGTAGACACCCTGATATCAGATGTCTTACATACTGTGAGCATACCAGCAGTTCATGTTTCTCGTCTGTATACAGACAATTTACTGTGTAAGAGCATAGGTTTCGGACATACTGTTTGGTCACATGATGGAAAGCCATTGCTTGCTTGGAAAGTGCTGTTTAAGATTTCACTGAAAATAATGAGCTGGTGGGTGGCACAAAAGCATTATACAGTTATGTACATGATGTCTCTACGGTATCAGAGGTTTGGCTGTACCTTTTGATTTACATTTCGTCTTTTGACTGCGTGGGTCGCCCAGAATGTGTTGACTTGCTAACTAGCTTGCTGAGTGTGTTTTTCTTTCTTTCTATGAATTTGTCATCTAGCACTCATGGAGGACATTGAAATGTACTGGCAAGATACCAAAATTACTTGTATGTTATAACCTGAGAGCTTGCTTTCCAGCTTGAAAATGAGGCGACAAGGAGAAATGTGAGCAGGCATACTAAGAACGTTATTGTTTCATAACTGCAGCTAAGAAACATGTTCACATAGAGAAGAAACACACAACACACGGATGGCTACTGCACTCACAGTTGACTTTATTGGTAATACGGCATGCTGAATATAAAGATGTTTTGCACCTGCGAGCCATAGAAAGAAGCATACAACTACGTGTCAGAGTGAAGCCAGAAACATCTTATCTTTTTGCCATGAAAAGGACAAATTTCGATGCGTACAGAGAAATTGATGCATCGCTAATGCAGTTATCGCCTCTTTTTCTTATGTGATGGGCCTCCAGGAGCTCTCATGTGGTTCGATCCTTGCTCTTGCCTAGAATTCTTGCGCTATCGAAATGCGGTGCACATTTACGGCATGACCCGCAGTTCGCAACCAAGTGCACATTTTCTTTGTTCTCTAAGTTTCTTTGGTACTCCTCCAGTCAGTTGTTGATACATCGGCCAGTTTGACCGGCATACATTTTTCCACACGTAAGTAGTAGTTTTTAGACCACTCCTGAAGTGCACTGTACATAGGGCATGGTGTGCTTTTTTTCATACCTCCTTATTCTTATCTCCCTTCCTGAGATACGAGGGCATCATCAGAGCCAAGAAAATGAGTGGCACCCCAAACCTGCTTGCAACCTTCATGTTATGCAACACTTTGTGTAGGTAGAGAGAAAATTTCGGTCAAAAGGTTCTGTCAGTTTTCCGGGTCTTTGGGTTCTTTGTGTGCGCCTCAATTTTTTCAGGAGGGTTTCAAAGACGACTGTCACGACTGACAAAGGGTAGCCCGAAGCCATAAATCTTGCCAATTGGTTCTCGAAGCTGGTCTGCATTTCATGAATGCGCTATTTCTCAAGCGCTGAGTCCAGGCACATGCTAGCTATGCCTCTTTTTGTCACTTTCAAATGAGTCGAATCGTATGGTAAGATTTCCTTTTGCACACGCAACAAATTTCAGTTTTTAAATCTACCCCTCGTATGTGAAAGCAATTCTTACCATACGATTCAGCTCGTTTAAAGCATATGATGAAGCCAAGAAAGTATATATGCGTAAACCGCTTTGTAAAGGAATTTGTCACTGAGCATTTAAATATTTAAATAATAAGGCTTTGTGTGTACATTTCCATTGAAGCAAATAGTGCATTGGCACCTCCAGTACTTGATAGCATTATAATTTCAGCTCTGTAAAATGCTTCCTTCTTATCTCATGATCTGTGTTGTAAGCAGATGAGATAGCAGGCCTATCTAACATGGTATTACTGTGTGCAGAATAAAGTCATGTCTCCTATTGAATTTTGCAGAACTCCTCAAGGACAGATTTATTACCTTAGCTCGTAAAGTATTTATAATTTGTGAAAGTGTTTTTGCACCAACCTAGGTTGCCTGTCATCTAGATTGGGCTGCTTGAAGATATGAGAATAACTCAATAAAATGTTGATAACAAGGAAGACAAAACGCTGCGCAGTTTTTCTGTTTAATCCTAGCTGTCCAACCAGTGTAATTCTACATGTGTTCTACGTTTTTTTTTCATATTAAGGGCTACACATGGCAGGATAATTCTTGATGTTGCAAGGAGATTGGCTTGCGGGGGACTGAATCTGAGGATTTTGAATTTCCTGGCAAAGGCCAGGCCTCCTGTTAGTTACTGTACTGATCCAGGCTAGCTTATGGTTTTATTCTGAATACTTTGATGTTTTTATTTATTTGTGCATTTATTGCAGTCATGGTTGGTGTTTTGAAATGATTCCGTGCTAGTTCACGGTCGGTTTGGTACCCCCGCTGACAGTTTTCATCTGTCATATTTTAGCTGCAAATCTTCTTGCAATCTTCTTGGAAGGTGAAGTTTCATGTCTCAGGCAGCCGTTTCTGAAGGGTAAGTCGGATAGAGTGCATTTTTATTGCACAGTTTCAACCTTCACTGGCCAGTCCATTAGTAGTATCCCTGACATTGCATGCATAGCTAGGGACAAACGTCTCGGAAGACGCGCAACTTGCGATATTGGCGTATGACTACGATGTGTTCCAACGGTCGCCTCATTTCATTAGCATGCATCGGAGAAGCCAAATCCAGCTTCCACCTCCGCAAGTGTATTCTCTAATCACCACCCGAAAACAAGGCTATGGACTTTGTTTGCTGCCCGGAGAACTGGGGAGCTTCTTGATAATAGTAATAATAATAATAATAATAACAATAATAATTGGTTTTGGGGGAAAGGAAATGGCGCAGTATCCGCCTCATATATCGGCGGACACCTGAACCGCGCCGTAAGGGAAGGGATGAAGGAGAGAGTGAAAGAAGAAAGAGGTGCCGTAGTGTAGGGCTCCGGAATAATTTCGACCACCTGGGGATCTATAACGTGCACTGACATCGCATAGCACACGGGCGCCTTAGCGTTTAATCTTCTTCCTCAATAGTCCCCCATATATTTCGTGTTGCTGAGCCAAGCTCAAACGACGCCATGTTTATCTTCGGCAGTGGTCTCGATAGTGACGCACTGCAACCGTTGACGACTGTAGATATCCCGCGTCGTCGACGCTGATACGTTGCGCAATCGCAGTGAGATAAATTCGCTCTGGCTGTTGCGTGAGGACTCAGGAGTGGGGAAGAGCTGATTTGCGCCTGCGTTTGAAGAGTCGAAGGCCATCAGGTCAAGGTTGCGCTGGACTCTGCTGAGGGTATTCCCTGCTGGCTTACTGTAAGTGTGCTGCCGGCCGCGTCACCTGTTGTTGCCGGCGCCCGGATGTTTGCGTCTCGCTTGCGCGCAAACGCGTGCATATAGCTGACGCGAGACCGGACGTCTGAGGTCAGCGGGACCTGGTTTAGTTTTGCGGTGAAGTGTTGCGCCAGCCGTCCGCTGAACTAGGGGTTTGCCAGCCATTATCAGCCGACGGCTCAAGCATGGCGTTGATCTCTCAGAATAAACTTAATAAAAATTGCAGTATTTAATCAGCGAGTCAGTTTATTTAACGTACTAGTAAACAGCCGCGTTGGCCGAGGTCTGAAACGCAGAAAAAAAGAAAAAAAGGATGCCAAACGAAATAGGAAAACATGGTAAGAATTAGGCAATGTCAAAAGAACAGAGATGTAGGTGTCAGCTGCTTTACCGGAAAGTAATGAAAAACATCGTGGCAAAATGCACAACAGCACTTTCATCCGAAGGTCCCGCAAAAAACCGCATTTGGTAGTGGTGATAAACGGTTAAGTAAGTTGTACGCTGCACGCGAACAGTGCAGTATTTATGCAGGAAGCACTAGGATAATCAGCAGAGAAAAAAAAATAGAGGGCTTGAGAAAGTCAGCAATGATGAAAATATATAAAACTTGACTTTTGGCTGCAGTGAAAGACGCTTTGCCGCCGGAGCCGCTGTTTGTGGAAGAGTGGTTTTATCTTTTTTTTTATGGCCCGTGCTTACCCTCCCCCCTAACTTCCGCTAGCGATTGCCCGGATCTTTCTTGTACGGCTTGCAACGCGCTGCTTAGCCCTGTAAGTGCTTTAAAAGAAAAACAAAGAAAAACGAAGGTGTCATCGTTTTTATGGCTTCGTGGTCTGCTGTCGGCTATTGTTCTGGTTGGCCTAAATTCTTTCCTCGCTGACACCTTCGGCCACGTGTTAGGCAAGCACTGGGTGATATTCCAAGTCAAGTGCACATTGGACTCTCAGCACTCGTAGCGTTCCCTTCTCCTGTGTCGTGCATCGCTCTGTTTACGGAGATGTAGTAAAGCTTAATCATACTGAAATGCTCCTATAGTCGCCGACCTCATTTCATATTCTTTTTCTGGTTTTTCCATACCAAGTTCGTTGGACGCCTTCGAGACTTGGATATCATCCCCTAGATAAGGCGCCTTGTTTCATTGCTCGCTGACATGTTTTGATAATGATCACTTGTCTCATCGCAAATGCAGCTTGGTCAGAGAGCGCCATGCCTGATGTGGTTTTGGTCTGCTTGAGATGAGGTTGATGTCCAAAGTTTTCCAACCATTTCATCCGAGAGAAGGCGATCTCACCAGGCCATGCGAAAGCATGTGCTCCATGACAAACCGCTTCTGTGGCCGGTGGCATTGGAAATCGAATCCCGCACCTCCCGCATACGGGACATGTTTACAGCGACAGCTGTTAAGAGGAACGTTTCCACATTCTTCAGCGTCGTTGGCGTAACACAGCGCGTCACGAAGACTGGTCCGCATGCATTGGCGTCACGCATGACGTCACTCCAACGCACCACGCTGATTGGTCCGCATGCAGTGGCGTCATGCATGTCATTTGAGTTTCCGGTATGAAATTTCCGGCAAGGTATTTGCCCTTGCGGCCCGCGCTGCGTCGATGTTCTTCGGCGTAATAATAATAATAATAATGGGTTTTGGGGGAAAGGAAATGGCGCAGTATCTGTCTCATATATCGTTGGACACATGAACCGCTCCGTAGGGGAAGGAATGAAAGAGGGAGTGAAAGAAAAAGGTGCCGTAGTGGAGGGCTCCGGAATAATTTCGACCACCTGGGGATCTTTAACGTGCACAGACATCGCACAGCACACGGGCGCCTTAGCGTTTTTCCTCCATAAAAACGCAGCCGCCGCGGTCGGGTTCGAACCCGGGAACTCCGGATCAGTAGTCGAGCGCCCTAACCACTGAGCCACCGTGGCGGGTGTTCTTCGGCATGCTGTGAGCGATTTTCAGGAGAGCATTTTTTTTTTGCTCTTCAGTTCATTATTCCTGTTGGTTTGGTTTATGGGGATTTAACGTCCCGAAACTACTCAGGCTATGAGGGACGCCGTAGTGAAGGGCTCGGCAAATTTCGACCAACCGGGGTTCTTTAACATGCACTGACGTCGCACAGTACACCGGCCTCTAGAATTTTGCCTTCATCGAAATTCGACCGCCGCGGCCGGGATCTAAACCGCGTCTTCCGGGTCGGCAGCCGAGTGCCACAACCACTGAGCCACAGCGGGGGCTATCTCTGCAGGTTGTTCACTTTCACAATGTATGGAATTTTCGCTCTCGAAGTTTAGCACGCTCCCTGAGGGGCGCCGCAGTGGAAGTCGGCTGATTTCGTCGACGTGGGGCGTGTTAGCCTTGTCCATAGAGAAATAAAACATACATTTGATAAAACATCGCCGCCTTCTTTTCTTTTATGTTTTGCTCGGAAGGAATGCAGTCGTCGTTTGCGATTTGCTTTTCCCCGCTATAGGCACTGCGTAACTATAGAGCTAAAGTGTAACCGTGCGAAAGCGCCCGCAGCCAAGTCGTGCCGCTCAATTAACTAATCGCCAGCAACTCACTCGCCGATCAGCGAGAGCATTCGTTACTCTCGTTTTCCCGATTTCTCGTCGCGATTGTTTTGTTCTCTCGAGTCCAGTTTCAAGCGCCTTATCTGACGCAACGGAGCGGCCTCCAAATTTTCCGTTGGGGAGAGTTACTTGGCAAAACTCGGCAGCGGTTTGGCCGTTTTTTTTTTTTGGCTTCTATATTGCGTTACTTTCCCCGCTTTCGACAACGTATACGGGCGCGGCTCACCGGCACTGTTGGTCGTGCTGCTGCTTTTACGGGCTTTGCTTATTCAAATGTTGTTCTCTCTTTTTTATATATATCGCTACGGAAGTGAGAACATACAACGTAGCGGGCCCCGCCGCTGTGGCTCAGTGTTTAGGGCGCTCGGCTACTGATCCGGAGTTCCCGGGCTCGAACCCGACCTCAGTGGCCGCGTTCTTATGGAGGCGAAACGTTTTCGCCCCTGTGCTGTGCGATGTCAGTGCTCGTTAAAGATCCCCAGGTGGTCGAAATTATTCCGGAGCCCTCCACTACGTCACCTCTCTCTTCCGTTCTTCTTTCACTCCCTCCTTTATCCTTATGGCGCGGTTTAGGTGTCCAATGATGTGAGACAGATACTGCGCCATTTCCTTTCCCCGAAAACCAATTATTAGTACAACGTAGCGGATTTTCGAAATCGCGACCACTCAGTCGCAGCTCTGTGCCGGTCACAGTATAGTACTTTAGCGTTCGTGGCATATTTCGACTATAATCGGTTTTTGCAGTCGTGCGGATTTCTTATCGCGCGTGAATGAAAGGGTGGGGGGGATGCGTGGAATGCCTTAAAGGAGCCAGTTGGGCACTGCAGTTCGAATAGAGAGAGGGGAGATATAGAGTGAAGCTTATGGGGAAAGGGGGAAGACCCTTCTTTACCTCTTACTGTTCGGTTGTCTATATACCCGTAATTCTTCTTGTTTTGTACTTTTAATCCTTGTTTTAATCCTTGTTTGGATACATTTTTTTTCTCCCCGCGGCAGTTTATATTCTCCAATCGGAGTTGCCGGCTCGACCGCATTTGGGCGGTTGCCGCCGCGGCTGACGCTTTGCTCGAAGGCCGGTGGACGCGCGTACGTGTAACGGTGTGCGTGCCTACCGCCCTGTGGGAAAAATAACGGTCGGCCTGCTGCAACGCGTCCGTGTGTCTCTCACGTTCTCCTATCTCTGTCGACATGTTTTGTTTTTGTTTTTCTATGAACGGCCGGCGTGTTCCGCCTATTCCGAGTCGTGCGTGTGTGTGGTGGAATAAAATTAAAAATAGGTTATTGCGCGGTATTTGCGGGGCGGGGAGAAAGTGGATTAAAGCGAGATACAGCCCTGCGCTCGCCGCCGCCGCTTTCCTTGACTTCGTTCACGCGCGGATTTAATTCTCCTCGAACGTGTCCTGTCCGTTTGTCGTTTCGTTCTCTTTTTTTTGGTTCACGTTTTTTGTTGTTTTAGTTCTTGTAACACATCACGCGGTGTCCGAGCTGAAGTCAATAGACAGTTTTCTTCGTTTTCTATAAGGACAATCTGATGTTTTGAATTGTGGCTTTACTCACCCCCTGCGCTTATCGTTGGGCTCCCGCCTAATTAATTCTTTTCCGCCTTTAATTTTTTTATTGTTTTGGCATAGATCATTCACTGCGGTGCAGTCTCTTCTTCCTTGTTCACTTTTGTAGGGCGCATTGGCCCGTATACCGTTTGACGGCTTCTTCGAACGTTCTTTGAACTCGCCGATTCGGCCGGGCCGGCCTGTGGGGCTGAAGACGTCGCGGTAGTCGCCCTCTCTCGCGGAGTCTTTAAAAATAGCGGATACCCAATTAGGAGGGCCACTACTCTTTTGCACCTTCGTGAGGAGGCTTGAAAAACGTCGGATAGAAATTTGATGGTCATGATTGGGATTTTATTGGCGCGAGGGCGCCTTGGCCGAAGAACGTAATGCCTGAAGTATTTTGTGCGCGCGCCGACGGCGGGTGGCCGGCGGCACTGGAGATAAACCCTTGCTTTTCCCGCGTTGTAGAAGTTTGATGGGTCGCGGTTCAGTCGGGTTTTCCTGAACCGGGCAGCATTTAGTAAACGGAGCGGGCAGAGACATATACTCAGATGGGCAGGGGAGATTAGGAAGTTTTTTGAGGATCGGGTCATTGGTACTTGGCACAGGATTGCACCTTGCACAGGATCGGCACTTGGCGGAGGGGTGATTTGACATGAGTGGGAGAGGCCGTTGTCCTGCAGTGGGCATAGCTGCAAAGGTGGTTATGACGATGATTAAAAATGGCCGTGAGGGTGCGTTCAGTTTCTTCTCAATGTGAACTTTCTGCGTGCAATTTTATTTGGGTACATGGCGGGCAGGAGTGTTTAGCAATATTCACGTGAAGATACGGAGACATGGCAGTATATCCGAAATCAAAATGAAAATTGGTTTGGGGAAAGGAAATCTGTCTCGCATATCGGCGGACACCTGAACCGCGCCGTAAGGGAAGTGATAAAGGAGGGATTGAGAGAAGAAAGGAAGAAAGAGGTGCCGTAGTGGAGGGCTCCGGAATAATTTCGACCAGCCGGGGATCTTTAACCTATTGCACTGACATCGCACAGCACACGGGCGCCTTAGCGTTTTGCCTCCATCTAAACGCAGCCGCCGCGGTCGGGTTCGAAGCCGGGAACTCCGGATCAGTAGTCGAGCGCGCTAACCACTGAGCCACCGCGGCGGGTTCACAGCACACTTTAGTTTACCTATTAGGCGTCCAAGACTTTGCGCCGCAATCCGAGGTGACCCTGCTGCTGAAAATAAACATTTCGCGTAAAAAAAAAAACAGGAAACGTTTAAAGAGATTTCAAAAATAGAGAGCTTCTATCTCCGCCACTGTTCTTCGCTTCTCGTCCGAGCTTTGAATCGACCGGCGCCTCCAGCTACACAGCAAGGCGCGGCTGGGCTGCGGGGCATCTGTATAACCTCGGCGATTTTTTAATTCGTCCCTGTATGTATATACACTCCGGCCTATATATCGCTTCGCTCTTTTTCCTCATGGCGCCACTGCGATTTGATGGGTGGACCGTGACCCTCGCATATACGAACGGTTGACCGCAAAAAAACCTCCCTGCGCGCTCTGTCTCGAGTGAAGTGGAAAGCGAAAGAAAATCAACCGAGGAAAAAAAAAAAAAACTTGCGGCGGCGGCTTCGAGTTGAAACGAGGAAGCCAGATAGTGTATGGCCTTTCTGCCGGCCGGCCGTCCGGTGGCACGCCGTGTGTGTGTGTGTGGCGCGAACGGTCCGCACCGCTGTGTGCTTAATTCGTATTAATTTCTGGTTCGCGGTTTCGCTACTGCTGCGGGGGTCCAAGGACCCGGCGTTGCTTGCTGCGTTTGTCTTTTAAGCCTCGTTGCTGTGTTTGCTTCGTCTCTTGAAGGTGTGTGGCAAACCGCCGCAGTGCGATTCGGGGACAAGAATTTTTTTTTTTTTGGGGGGGTGGGAGACATTCGTTCTCTATTGCTTCTATCCTCTCCTTCGTTTTTTTTTTTCCATGTGCCATTTGCATGCCTCAGCCTGGGCTTTATTTATTGGCTGGTTATCGGTTGGACAGTGCAGTTTGCAGTCCATTAATTCATCCGTTCCCGTGAAGGCTTGCGTCACTGGGCGAGCCCAGACGCGTGGTTTGCACGGGCCACCCATCTTTCTCGGGGAGAGGTAAGCTTCGCACTCCAGGGCAGGCCCCGGAGGTGCCACGTCACGTGATCTGCGTACCGGATAACTGTTGATCTTTTGAGCAAGCGCACTGCGCGACAGGCGGCGTGGATCCATGGCCTGGACACCCTGAAGCCTAGAGCGGACTCTAAATCCAGGGGCCGCGAGTGGCGGGGCGCGTGAGTTGGTGGAGAGGGCGGACATTTGTTAGCCAGCGTGGGGAACTTATTGCACGTCCGTGGTGTGCGTTGTGGTGCTGCAAGGGTCGTCGACGGCGGAGCGCGCTGGGAAACTGGCGTACGAAACGGTTCTGTCTGTGCACTTAATCTTCGGTTTGTTGGTCGGCTTAAGTGTTTACTGGCTTCGACGATAGGTGTCGCTGCCAGAAGGGAGAGTGTTAGAAGATGGGCACAAGGTGAGAAGATATGTAGAGAAGCGGCTGTGATATGCTTTAATAATTAATAATTGGTTTTTGGGGAAAGGAAATGGCGCAGTATCTGTCTCATATATCGTTGGACACCTGAACCGAACCGTAAGGGAAGGGATAAAGGAAGGAGTGAAAGAATAAAGGAAGTGAGAGGTGCCGTAGTGGAGGACTCGGGAATAATTTCGACCACCTGGGGATCTTTAACGTGCACTGACATCGCACAGCACACGGGCGCCTTAGCGTTTTTCCTCCATAAAAACGCTGCGTTTTTATGGAGGAAAAACGCTAAGGCGCCCGTGTGCTGTGCGATGTCAGTGCACGTTAAAGATCCGCAGGTGGTCGAAATTATTCCGGAGCCCTCCACTACGACACCTCTTTCTTCCTTTCTTCTTTCACTCCCTACTTTATCCCTTCCCTTACGGTGCGGTTCAGGTGTCCAACGATATATGAGACAGATACTGCGCCATTTCCTTTCCCCCTAAAAAACGAATTATTGTTATTATTATTAATCTAGACAAGGTAAGAAAACCGGCGGCACAGCCGTCACCATCACCGGCCATTTTGAGACGCAAAATGCGGTGACGCCGAGGCCGTTTTTTTTTTTTTTAACGCAGGTATCTGAGGCTGTGCTCCACCACTCTGAAACATCAGAGTCCTTTTCGGTTTTTGACGTAATGAATTTCGATCGAATGGTCCACCGCGGTCGCTCATTGCTCATGGCGCTCGGCTGCTGACCCCAAAAGACGCGGGTTCAATCCCGCCCGCGGAGGTCGAATTTCGATGGAGGCGGAATTCTAGAGGCCCGTGTACTGTGCGATGTCAGTGCATCTTAAAGAACCCCAGGTGGTCGAAATTTCCGGAGCCCTGCACTACGGCGTCTCTCGTGGCCTGAGACGCTTTGGGACGTTAAACCCCCGTAAATCTGAAAACCAATTTCAATCGAATGGCGGGAAAGAAAGAAAGATGTTCAATTAAACTCAATTTCTTAGCAGCGAAGGCGTCTTTAGCTGCCGAGCAAATGTCAACGTATCCAGAAAGAACCCGCCTATCGATTTCTGCTGATAGCATCCCCCCCCCCCCCCCCCATTTTTTCCTTTTTTTTAATGTTCCCCGGGTAGCATGTTTCTCTGGTGTGGCGTCTTTCTGCGTGCGTGTCTTTTTAGCGCTAGGTACCATGTCGGCAGCTGCGTTTCCTTTTCTAAGTGTTGTACAGTCTTTGCCAAAAGTAGCCAGGCTGCATGGTTTGCTTCTCGTCCGTATAGTAGCGCCCTACCGGTCAGAGAGGTCTCGGAAGATGAGGACAAGCGTTCTCCTCGTCACATAGCGATTTAGAACTCGAAGGCTGGCATAAGAGCTTCAGTATAGGACTGTGAAGCAAGCCGCGCAGCCTGGTGGTTACTTTTGGCAAAGACTACAACTTGATCGTGCATTTCATTCCATGCTCACCGGCTGATGCTCACGGGGAGCGCCAGTCCAGTCCGGTGTCGTCCTTGTCTTGCTATATCTACTAGAAACAAAAAAAAATTGTACAGTCCTCGTCATTGTAACAACAAACCCGAACGACACTCGGTTGCACAATGGAAAAGCAAACGCCATCCTTCCGCACGTCCATTATACGCACTCCGGGGGGTTCTCTTCTCAACCACTTTGCCTGGGGATGAAAAGAAAGAAAGAAAGAAAAAAAACGCGGTAAGCGGTGGGCGGGGTAGAACGGATGGAACTGTGTCTGTTTGTGTGGGGCGTGGAAACGGGTCATGATCCCCCCCGCCGGTGTAACGGGGTCACGGGTCAACTTCTTTTTCTAATGCAAATAGCCTCGCTTCCCTCTCCCTGGCATTCAAAGCGGCCCAGCGCCACGGCAGCAGGAACAAACGACCCCCCCCTTCCCGGCTGTCGGTTTCTTTGTGGTGAAGTTTCAAAGAGCCGACGTCGAAATAATCAGCCTCGGTTTAAAAATTGCGTGCACGGTGTTGAGGACAGCGCGAAACCGACGAGCCTGGAGTGCCTATAGCTGTCTTGTCTTCGCTGAGCCGCTGTACTAAGCAGGCATATCGCAATGCTCTCTTTGCTCTATTGTTTGTTTTATTGTAATTTGGTTGGTTTAATTTCCGCGGGTGACTACAGCCGAGTGCACACGAACTTACGTTAAGGTCGAGCGAAGGCGAATCGGTATTTTGCTCCGAGGTTCAGAAAGGTCCCTCTATGCCGGGATGCTTAGATGGGCCGATCCTTCTAGGCGTCTCAGTCTGCGGCCCCATTGGTGTTTATGTGGCGATACGTTACGCGCCCTTGAGGGTTACGCATAAACTGTGTGTGTGCGGTGGGGGGGGGGGGGGGGGGGGGGGCAGTTATTTTTCTCAGAGTACTTTTTTTCTCGAGCATTGTTGCATTGTGTGCATGTCGTGTGTCCTATAGTAGGCGGATGCGGTAAACCAAAATGTACTGATTTCGTTCACATACACTTATGTCCGTTACATGCATTTCGCTTGCCTCGAAGTGTTCGATGTGAAGGAGCGTACCGAAGTCGGTGCTAAGAGTGGAATCAGGAGTGGGCTTTTTAAGAAATGAGAAAAAAAATGCGGCGACCGAGGGCATTAACAAAGTGATTTGTCCTTAAAGGTGCACTTAAGAGTATTCTGATTTCGTCATTTTACGAAGGGAATCCGATCTACACGCTCCGAGCATTCTTAAAAACTTCGCATTATTGTCATGTGCTGCCGATTTCCCTATTATATCAAATTAAGCTTCCCGGCTTCCATTTTTTATTTTTTTTAACTCACCTCCGAAAGTCATCATTGCCTAAAGTCCTCGAACTTTAGGCAAAATGGTGCCATTATGTTTTGTTACTCGCCTGACGCAGTTTGTTCTTTCGTTAGTCATCCCAGACAGGAAGAGTTGCAAGCAACGTGAAAGACAACTATTAGTCGTGTTCGGGAGCCAGGCTTCATTTTTACCTCTGTGTCGAAAGATTGTCGAAGACTGCACCGAATTAAGACGAGATTTTAGACTCGCTGAGTATGTCCTCTTTAATGTGAACCTGGTTTCTTTGCGCAAAAGCTCTTCGTAACTGCTTCTGTACATTAAGATAGGATTTGCCCGAAAGCAGATTTCTTTATGAAGGTACAAAAAAGCACGCTGTTCACTGATCCTTGGTGAGTAACTTTTGGCGGCGTGTTGCCTTTTCGTCGCCTGTACCGGTTCTCAGCAGTCGACAACGGTCTTAGTTGCCATGTACTGCTAGGGTAGTGTGAGCTACTGTGTCTCTTCTTCGGGCCAAGACCTCTCGTAATTACAGTGCTAGCTTGTGGTGACGACATTTAACATCCTTCTCTAATTCTCTGACACATCTGTCTGTGGTTTCTATTGATAGTTCGGGTCAAGACCTACAGAACTAGAGACCTGCACATTTCGCACTGCTCCAGCGCGCATGTTCTAGTTCATGCCTTTTGCCGCTAGGGAACGGCAGCTACGGGTGGCTTGGCGCTGCAATTAACCTGTTGATCAAGATGGCGTCAGTATTTTACATCAAGGATGTAATAGTTTCGTCATTTGTCTACGTTGTGAGTATTCATCATTCATCCATTGCCTAGCAAAGATGCCACAAAGTCTCACGCCTGGCATGCGCGCAAACAAAATATTCACCGCTAGGATTTGAAGAAATGTCATATTTGCATCGTTCATTACTAGGTTTCAAAATAATAAGACATGTCAAATGTATAAGGAGGCAGTGAGAAGAGAGAAATCATTTGTCGAAAGCAGACGATGTTACCCGCCGCGGTGGCTCAGTGGTTAGGGCGCTCGACTACTGATATCCGGAGCTCCCGGGTTCGAGCCCGACCGCGGCGGCTGCGTTTTTATGGAGGAAAAACGCTAAGGCGCCCGTGTGCTGTGCGATGTCAGTGCACGTTAAAGATCCCCAGGTGGTCGAAATTATTCCGGAGCCCTCCACTACGGCACCCCTTTCTTCCCTTCTTCTTTCACTCCCTCCCTTATCCCTTCCCTTACGGCGCGGTTCAGGTGTCCAACGATATATGAGACTAGATACTGCGCCATTGGTCCTTTCCCCCAAAGGACCAATGGCGCAGTATTCTGTCTCATTATTATCGTTAGGATCATCCTGATTACCGCGCCGTACTAGGTTGCAGGGATAATGAGACGGAGTGAAAGCAACGATGTATGAGACAGAGACTGCGCCAGTTCCGTTCCCCAGAAGAGAGACCAATCATAATTGTCGAAAGCAGACGATGATGATGATCATGACAGACGAACAGGTCAACCGAGCGCCCTCAACGGCCAAATAGTTAACGAAAGTTAGCGCACGCAGTCCCATAGGACCCCGCCAAATGTGCAGGTCTCTAGTTCCGTAGGTCTTGGTTCGAGTATGCTTATAACAGGCGTCGGTAATTCTAGCTGCTTGAACGCTAATGAGGATGTGTCGCGTCACGCTATGCAGACCGCAGCGAAGCGAACGCTTTTCGCAGACTCCCAATTGAACCGACCATGCGTTGCCCCCTATCGGCCGCTGTACGCAACAGCCGCCCAGATGGCCAAGCAGAGTGGGTCACCGGTGCTGCGACGCGGCCGTTTTAGACAAAAGCGTTGGAAAGTCGGTAACAAAAGGCTGGGGACGACGGCCCTGGTTTGGCGGGGCCGGTAAAGAACAACAACAACAAAACAACAAAGATGGGAAGGGACGGAAAGGCTTAGTTGTGCGTGGAGTCCAGTTGAAAAGGAAAGGGGACCGCTTTGGAAAAGACGTACACACGCAAATCGAAAACCGCTTTGTTTGCGGAGACGGCCGTCCCTAATTGAAAAGTCGTGTCTACGCTAAAACGTGTAGCGAGGGGACAGTCCGCGGGTCGTATAGCTATTGGCTTTGTGGGCGTGTACGTGAGCTCGCTCGGATCGCGCAATCGTATACGCTGTTGGCTGCGCGAGTTCTGTGTGGGCGTTTTCTTTGAAGCTTTCGCAAAAGCCGCCGTTTCGAGATTTAGGAGAAACAAGCAAAGAAAAACTGAGCAGATAAGAGCTATAGCTGGAAGGAGAAAGCGTAGTTTTGGTGCGTGTGTGTGTGTGTGTGGGGGGGGAGGGGTAGGATTTAGCGGTAAGTTTGCAGTGCACGTTATTTAAGCCGTGCATTGGCGAATGGGGTAGCGTAATCTGTGTGCCCAGTTATATAGCGTCGTCTTGCGCCGTAGGGATCCGACGCTAAGCCCGGTAACGCGCAGTAGCCCCCGTATTTACATGTGGCCATCAGTTTTAAGCGCCGGGGTGATTTAATCTGCTTCTACTGCGGGCAGTTGGAGCAGCGTCTCTATTCTTAACCCCACTCTGTTCTGTGGTTCAGTAATACCCCCCCCCCCCCCCCTTTTTTTTTTCCCCGAACTCGTTCTTGCCTTTCGCCATTGTGGCTAGCGTATAATTAAGACTGCGCGCCTTCGCTTACCGAATGCTTTATGGGTCCTAGAAATGCGCGCTCGGTGTGTTGCTTGCGACCGCTTTAATCCTTTCGTGATGCGGTCCTAGAGTAATTGAGTTTCGAGGCCTTTTATTTTTAGGCGAGTGCAGCCTTTCCTACTAGGCCAAATGTGTGGGATGGGAGGAATGGGGGGGGGGGGGGGGGGGAGTGAATTGCTGACGCACGGAAATGTAATTATCTCGGATGCGTTCGAACCGCCACGCATAATTGGTGGGAGTCTGGTGAAGTATATACGTATATCCGGAAAGCGCGGTATACAGCTCCATTGTGTTCGACCGCGCTGTATTTATGGTGCGGTCATGCGCGGTTTCTTCTGTGCGTGAATGGTGTGTATATATATATATATATATATATATATATATATATATATATATATATATATATATATATATATATATATATATATATATGCGTGCAATTTTTTCCTCCGGTCGTTCCCTACCAAAACCATTAAGGAAGCTGGTAGTCGCTGAGTCGATATTTATTTTTGCAGTTGCTCAAAGATATACTTAAGGTCGGTTGTTTCGGGCCCGAGCATGAGGGAGATATCGGTGATGTATAGAGTCCATAGAGTACGACAAACTAGCGAACAGAACACCGTCCGCGTACATGTAGCTAGGGATGAAGTAACGGCGATTTCGAAATTTACCGACTGTGGTAAGGCCGGCAGTTATGGGAGTCATAGCGACTCGAAGCTTTCAGGTTCTGTTTTGTTTCGTTTTTGCTACCGGTAACGGTGCACTGTGCCTTGTATAGGGACGGCAGAACTGGAAATGATATGTTTCAGTTTGCGCAGTGCCCTAGAAATTATTCATCAGCGCTATTTTTGCCATTCAATTTGTGAAACTTACAAAGCGGGATTAGCGGAGTCATCGTCTATGCGAGTTTCTTAGAGAACACTTCATCCACTGCGGGAAAGCCGGGAAAATGTGGTGTCGTATTTGTCTTGCCTGATTGTCGGGCCGAAAACGTGCATTCTGCAACGGCTGCACCGATATAACAGTGCGCTTTTTCCACTTCCTCATTAAATTTAGCGCGTGCGAATGTTTGTTGTATAGGCTCGTATATGTAAGCTTTCGAAGCATTTCTTCGAGGTTTGCGCCTCGAGGAGAGTCGTGTTATATTGCGATTGAATCCACAATTTCTGCGTCACAAATATCCAAGCCAAGTACGAAACAACGTCTTCCCGGCATTCCTGCGCTCCTCCATGGTGGGTGAGCTATCGCAGCGCCACTTTTACATCTATAGCTGATTTTGGGAAACTCTGTGCCTTTTTTTTATTTTCACAAGGCGGCTATATGACTTCGAAAGAGAGTGAACAAAACGGCTACAAGTTCGCTCGCAGCAGACGACGGAACAGCGAAGGAGTGTTGAGCGAGCTGTGTTCGCACTGGGTTAGCGACTACGTCGGCGTCTTCCCGGCTTGGTGTCGCGCCAAAGGAAACGGAGACGCGAATTTGCTTAAAGAGGAAGAGCTTTATGTACAAAATGTTAGATTTTCCGGATTCAGGACAAGAGGGTGCTGGTACGTGGTGGTTTGCCCTAGAGCAAATGTTCCTCACATTCCCCCCGCCCCCACACACACATTGTCCCTGTGTTCGAACGTCACCTGGCCTAGTGGCGGGACAGGGCCAGGAGGACTGGTCAATGTCGAAGGGCAGCTTGGTGCGGGTTTGTGTACGGTGCGGGTTTGTTAGATGGGTCCCGAGTTGTGGTGTGGCCGTTGGGTGAATAAAACACAACAGAGCTGCCCGGCACACACCGGCACGGAATACGCGGCATAAACAAAGTTCTTGTGCGGTTGGCTCTTACTGCTTGGTCTCTCTTTCTGGTCGAGATGGCGCAGACAGTTATAAACCCATGACACTCAGGCTGTTTACTGTGGCTCCGTTGTGGCTCAGGTGCGCTGTTGTGCCTTCAGGCACAACAGCACCCCTGACTTGGGGTGGTTGTGTGTACACCCCCCTTTGACGTCAGAGCCCGATAAACCAAAAGCGAAACAATTGGCGAGATATAGTACGAGAGTAAATTATTTAAAGTATACTGCGGCATCAGCTTATCAGTTCTGCAGTTCAAAGGCCTTGTGCACCGTTATTAGGTTAAAAAAACGGAGGTAAGTTCGTTAACACGACACAAATAAAGACATTATTATTAACTTTGTTTTCCGGGTTAGTCAAGTCTTTGGTTGGGAACTTGTCTGTGCATAGTTACACAAGTTAACAAACAAAAACGTCATCGACGTCGTTGTAAGAACTAAGAAACTGCTTCACGCATCTGTACGTCACGGTCCTGGCAGCAGCGCAGACCTAGTTTGCGAGTTCGCCCGAGGTTATTTTCGGTCTCGGCTTTACGGGAGCGTAAAATCACTCGTGTTTCGACATCCAACGCTGGGAGAAAAAAAAAGCTAGAAAATACGTGGAAGATGGCCGCTTTGACTAAGGGATTAATTGCTTGCGCAGCGCTGTAGGGAGCGCCGCGTTCGCGAGACAAAGCAGTCGTCCTGGTTTCTTTTTTTTTTTCCGCGCTCAAACGACCGAACGTTATTCGACTCCATGGACTGGAACAGAGGCCGTTCGCAGACGGCCGTCTGCTTTTAACGAGAGCGTGAACAATTTTGTCTCCGCTCTAGTCGGTTTTTCTTTTTATTTACTGTGGGCAGGTGTCTTCGCTTTGTTCTTTCGTTTGGCGCCTGTGCTGAGACCGCTGCCAGTCACACGAAGCAGAAACAACGAAGGAAGTAGCATTTGTTCACGGGCGGGGTGGTAGTCTTTTATTTATTTATTTATTTATTTATTGCAAATGCATGCGAAAGCCTTGTCTAAACGTTTCTGCCGGGGCCGGCATGTTGTTGTTGGACACGCAAGCGAAACTGGCTCGACGCTGCTGCTTTTTAACTCAATTCATTTTCTTTTGCTTGCTTTGCTATCTATTTATTTTTTACAAATCTCGTTTTTTTTTTTTCGTGAATGCGCGTGTGCTGGACGACTCTTGGCGAAGCAGACGAAGCGCAGTTCTCTGGTAATGCGCAGACGACACAGTGTGTATACTATACGGCGCGCTCGTCGTCTGCTTGTTTTTCTTCTTTCCTTTTCAAGATGGCCGTCCCGTGACCCGTGGCGCCACGCAGCGACACTGTAGGACAGGGCCTGACGAGTCAGCTCGTGGTTTTAACTGGCCCCTAAGAAGACAAAAGGAATACCGCTGGGAAGGTCTTTAGAAAATGGTGCGTAGCGTTGGATGAAAGGAAAATGAGTGCCAGTGGGGGCTGCGCGGGTCGGCGAGTGCAGGTGGCCGGGTACAGTAATGGCGGCTGCCCTAGTAATTGCTAGCAGACGACACGGCTTGCTTGCACGGCTCGACGCGCGCGCGCTCTGGCGGAGATTAAAAAAAAAAAACCCTGGAAAACGTTTTCGCCAAGCTGTAATGTAAGGCGAGACAAAGCACGTGACGCGGGCTTTTGAAGATTGCAGAGGCTATATTGTTCGCGCGCTTCGTGTATAAGCGCAGTTTGGCAGCCGCTAGAAATCGCGTGCTCGCGTCTTCTAAAAATGGGAGCGTGACTGGCCAAATTTAGCGGACGACACTTTCGGGGCTGCGCGCGCTACGCGCTTTCGCGCTGTCGCGGCTCTAATTGGTGTTCGAGGTGGTCTTCGCTCTATAAATTTTTCCGTAACGACGGGGGGGGGGGGGGGGGGGGGGGGGTCTTGTGTCGCATCGCGGCAGCTTTTGAAAGCTTTCTTCTTATATTTTCTGTTTTAAGAACTCCGTCCCTCCGCGTCGGCTTTTTAATATACGTGATTCTGTATAGCGGACGGTCAGCTGCTTGGGGTGCTCCCTGCTATGTCAGTTTTGCAAGCTACCCGCTTGTATATTCTTTTATTTTTTTGTAGCTCGTCTTTCTTTCCACAGCCGGAAAGCTTATCTGATGCATCTCAGCAGCTCTACGAAAGCCGGATTCCTTGCGGATTCTTTGAATTTTTTCACTTGGATATCGTGTATTTATCGACCCTTCTTAAAAGGACACGAGGATAAATTGATGTCGGCCCGTATCGATAGACCGCAGCTTCAGTAGGGACAGCTGTGGAACCCATATGTTTCTCTTCCGGAGCAACCTCTCGCCACAAATCATTATTTTAACTGCCACCTGCCTCCCATTGGCTACATCTGGCGTGACGCTCCTCAGAGTTTACCCGGGCTAACTCGAGTAAGCTTGGGTTAGTTCGGAGCACAAGACAAGATTCTTGCTAGGGGTTGGTAACGTCTGGTGCAGTGCTTTCGCGCTAATAAACCTGCGTACCAGTGCCCAGGCGCAGTTCACATTGCTGTAAATATGGATATTCTTCAAGGTGCCTAATGGATATTTTGAGGGTTTTTATTGAGGTGTGGGAAAGCTCAGTTGTGCAGGTATTAGGGGGATTTGCCCGAGGTGGAGTACGGTTCCGTGACTGAACTGAAATTGCGAGGGATGTTCCGAAAGTATGATCGTTATTTATTTTCACACGGAAACTTCATTGGCCCCCCAAAATACACTTTGCACTATTTCTGACATAGTCGTGGCCGACATTGAGACATATGTCGTAGCGTGCAATCAGTTTGAAGAAACCACTCTGGTAAAACTCGGTACCCTGCGATGCAAGGAATTGTGTCACAGCCATTCTCTATACCTCAGCATTGTTTTGGAAGTGACGTCCCGAGAGTGTGTGGCTTTCAATGCAGGGAACAGGTGAAAAGTCTGACGGGGCAAGATCGGGGCTGTAGGCCGGGCGATCCAATCTCTCCCATCCGAAGCGACCAATCTGATCTTGTGAGAGCCTTGCTGTGTGTGGTTTTGCGCTGTCGTCCGAGAGCACGACGCCTTCACTCGAGAGCCGTGGTCTCTTTCGCGGAATGGCGGACCTGAGTTTGGTGAGGGTGGCGTGCCGCATTGATGGTCCCTTCATGGAGGAAATCAAGGAGAATCGCACACCTTGCATTCCAGAACACTCTGGCCATAACATTTCCTGCGGAGGTGACACTTTGACGACCAACCATTTGACGAAACATTGCACCTCTTCACCATGCACGATCTGTAGACGTTCGCGGATGACAGACACACTATTCCCACGTGCGCATTCACACCTGATAACAAGCACGCACTTCCATTGGCGACCGCGTTGTCAGCACACGTCTGCCTGCCATCGTGATTCGTACTCGAATAACCCCGGGCACGCCGGTCGGCTGCTACTCTTTCTTCTTCGGCATTCTGCGCATGCGTCATTCCTCTTCCGCTGAATTAAGCTCCTTCCGTCGTTGAACCAGCAACGGGTGTGGATTCTTATCGCGATTGTTTGTTTCAACAGGTGTACCATCTTTTCTTTAAAAAAAACAATGACGAAACTTACTTTCGGAACGTCCCTCCTTCTAGGCAGTAACTTAAGCTAGCAAGTTGGTACACGTTCATGTTCTAAATTAAATATACCCTCGTTGATCCGGTGGAGGTGTGGAAAATAGGCGAACTTTCTCCTAAGTAGCACAGCAGTCGCTGTCCATGTAGTGCAGTGATGGTGATGATGAAAAACATTCTTTTTTTGAAGCCTTTAAAAGCGTCAGTAGGACCCTTTCGGATTGCATTGGCCGATGTGGTGGCAACTGAAGGCCCTTGCGACCAACCATTTGTGGCGGTCAGGGGCTCCGATGCGCAGGGCGGCCTCCCACTACATTGGGATTAATATTGCATTGGCATGCCCAGATGGTGTGTTACAGAGTGGCTGTTTCGCCACAACATAGACATTCCGGGTTGTATTGTTCATGGATCCCATATATATGGTTAGAGCTTGTGGCGTTTGATGACTATGTCGGTTTGGATTCTTCTGTATAACATCTCTTTAGAGAATGATTTGGCACGATGCGGGATTATTTGTCTTTCTGGCCTGCATGTAGTGCCGGAGGATTTAGGAATAGCTGACATCAGAGGGATGTCAGAATGCCCGTTCACTGTGCGTTGTGCCGAGCGAATGACCCGAACTTAGCTGGAATGGCATAGAGCCAAGGCCTAAGACTGACACGGACGCGTCTCTATCGAGACTATGTACCGGACATCCAGCAGGAAAATGATGACTGTTTTAAATGCTAACCATTTAAAAATCAGTAAATGAATGAGAGAGAAATTTATGCGTACCGGAATAGGACATCCGTGTCCCGGAGCGGAAAATAATTACCGGACAGCCCGGCCGCGTCCGTTCGTCGCTTTGAGCGAGCTTCCTGGTTGTACTCGTCTGCCATCTCGCACGGCGCGCTAATGCAGTGGCCGCCATTTTGTTTTTCGTTATTTTCCCCTTGCCGAGACGCCGTGTAGTTTTTGAACAAGCCGACAGACTCGCACCGTCCCTGTGTGTATTCTACATACGAAGCGCCTGGAGCGCTGCATTTAAACCCCGACAGAGTGGCGACGGTAGTGGAAAAGGAAGCAAGTCCGCGTGTGTAGAGCGCCGACTAAAAATGGCCACTGTCCGGCCGCGAAAGCAGACGACGACAAGCGCGTCGTCTGCTCCGGGCGTCGTTAGAGGCGCTTCTGTTTTGTGTTCGTTTTGCGCGGGAACCGCAAAGTTCGCAGAGGGGCGAGCAAAAAGCAGACGACGACGGGAAAAGCGAGCAGACGACGCATTCCCCGAAGCAGCAGCAGCAGACGACGACGACTTCGTGACTGCGCATGCGTCGTGCAGTTTAGAGGACGGCGCGGCTTCTTGGCTTTTCCTTCTATGTGTGTTTGCACTCTTTGGCACCTTCACGGCGGCGCGCTTTCGTCTCCTTCCCGGTGGCGACGTTTGTTTTAAGCACTGCACTTAGTTTTGTGTAGGTGCTTTTCTTTTGCCATTTTTTTTCGTTGTACGGGAGGGAAAAAGCGTGAGTTTTCGGACGTTTCTTTTGCTGTGAAGTTTCGCGGTTGAATGTCTCTGTAGACTCGAGACCGTTCGCCGGCGCATGTCGACAGCGCAAACCGCTTTGGCTGTATCACTGCCTTTTCTTTTTCCCGAAATAGAGAAAAAGAGAGTAAAGCCCCAACTCGATGGACGCATCTTACGCGTACCGGCTGAGCGCCTACGCGCTCGGGCGTATGCTGGATCCTGTCTGCGCATGCGCAAAGCGAGACGCGCGCGCAGGCGCGCGCGTTGCTAGATATCTGTTCATGTCAGATATTTTCGGCCCTGGCGACGCGCTGGCGCACGCGCCGGAAGTGGCTCGCTGGTTTGTGGCCAATGAGAGGGCACAGTTCCCGCTATATCCGGAATGAGCCTCCGTGGCGCGCCGACTGATTTTTTTTTTTGTCAACGAGCTGCGACAGCCCCCTGCGCAAACATGTCGCAATTAATAAGCAATGAAAAATTAATCGCTGCTGTTGAGAGGCGCCGCTCGCAGTGGCTTGCCAGCCACAAACACCACAAAAATAAGCTCGTTACCGTAAAGCGTTCTGGAAGGAGGTGGCGGCGGAAATAATGCCGGGAACACCATGTGAAGGTAAGCAGGCACATTGCTCATGACGAGCACTTCATGATTGTAATGTTCTTAAGATTCCTCATGTTTCAGTCACGCAGAGAACGTTCACCACATTCAGAAGCGGTGGAAATCTCTCCGCGATAAGCACTGAAATACGTGCCAGTTTGAATGAAAAGCTACTATTAAAACTGCAGTTAGGTTTATATATTACATAACTTGCCTCGCTACTTTCAAAATCTAAAGATTTCAAGTGGCAGTCTAACTGTTTTGGCCAGTTCCAATCTATGAGGTCTAGCAACAACGTGCTAGTGCGCGCACGAGCGCGAGTCAGCGACAGGCTATGGAGCTGCACACCACTTGCGACGCCCGTCGCGACGCGGCGCTGGGCGCACAGGCGCTCTGCGCGTACGCGTAGGATGTGCCCATCGAGTTGGGGCTTAAAAGCGTACGTGTTACTGAGACTGATTGTGAGGAGTAAAAGGTGAAAATGCCCGCTTTTTTTTTTATTAGGGAGAGCTGGCTGCGAGTTTAACCAGGCTTAATTTTCGGTTGGATACCCTGCACTTCGGGTGTGGGGAGGAAAGGCGCGAAAGAGAAAGGATGGAGGGAGAGAGAAGGGGAAGGAAAGTTAACTTTGTCGCGTTCACGGGGCATGACCATGGTCATGAATAATAATAATTGGTTTTTGGTGGAAAGGAAATGGCGCAGTATCTGTCTCATATATCGTTGGACACCTGAACCGCGCCGTAAGGGAAGGGATAAAGGAGGGAGTGAAAGAAGAGAGGAACAAATAGGTCCGTAGTGGAGGGCTCCGGAATAATTTCGACCACCTGGGGATCTTTAACGTGCACTGACATCGCACAGCACACGGGTGCCTTAGCGTTTTTCCTCCATAAAAACGCAGCCGCCGCGGTCGGGTTCGAACCCGGGAGCTCCGGATCAGTAGTCGAGCGCCCTAACCACTGAGCCACCGCGGCGGGGCCCATGGTCATGGGTCTGTCTTGGTTTAAAAGAAAAACACGTGTGCAGAAAAAACGCGGTCCTCAAGACTGCGGTTTTCAGTTGGGCATCTGTGGAAGTCTTGTCGCTATATTCACCCTGAGGCGGGCGGAAATTCTAGCCGCGTCCTTTTTCGCTTTCTTGATTTGGTCCAAACTATAACCTGACCCAAGTTCGCGTCACGCCTCGTTATACATGACTTATCAGAGCAGGAGCAAAGCAGCTGCATCTTCCAACAGCTGCGTTCTCAGGAACCACTCTTCCTGTAAAGGTGGATTCACACGACGGACCAGTGGCTATCAAGCAGCTGCGCTCTTATAGAAAGGGCTCATGCGCGACCTTGTAACCAGAGGAAGGTTCATTCTGTAATTACAACTGTAGCAATTAGAAAGTTATACGTGTGCCGGATTACCGGGCGCTTCCTGAGGCTTCCATCAGTGGCATGGGCGGGGCCAGACGGAGCTAGCGCAGCCGGCGTCTGGTAATCCTGTTGATAATAATAATCATTGGTTTTTTGGGGAAGGAAATGGCGCAGTATCTGTCTCATATATCGTTGGACACCTGAACCGCGCCGTAAGGGAAGGGATAAAGGAGGGAGTGAAAGAAGAAAGGAAGAGAGTGGTGCCATAGTGGAGGGCTCCGGAATAATTTCGACCACCTGGAGATATTTAACGTGCACAGACATGGCACAGCACACGGGCGCCTTAGCGTTTTTCCTCCATCGAAACGCAACCGCCGCGGTCTGGTTCGAACCCGGGTACTCTGGATCAGTACCCGAGCGCCCTAACCACTGAGCCAACGCGGCAGGCGTAATCCTGTTGGCTGTGCTAAAACTCTCTGTTGTCGCTCACTGATCGGTCATATCTGAAAAAGCGCGTTCTTGAGGTTGTAGTGTGTGCGAGGCGACTGGGAGTGAACTCTGTGTAGTATTCCTACTGGCTGCGTTCCGCTTCGAGCGTTCATACCACTGCTGTGTGGGCACAGGCGGATATGTTAGCACCTTTTGGAGGGGGCGGTTGCCAGAGGCGGTTCTACTTGCAAAGTGCACATTTGTTAAGTCCTTTAGCAAAAACAAAGTTGTAAAAATGTTGAAAGGAGGGGGGGGGGGGGGGCTTTGGTGATTTGATTTTGCCATGGAAAATTCCTCGCGGGCGCCCCCTCCCCCCAGCCTTCCCCCTACCTCCTGAAAGGAGTATATACACCAGATTTTCTTTGCTTGCTTTGTTCTTCGTAGCGATGCGCGAGACGTTGGTACACGTGGAGATTACCCCGTGATACTGGCCTAATATCACTAAATAATTTGTAATTGAATTTCTTCTTTCGTGCTGCTTTTGTTTAGAGAGCCGAACAATGGCTGTGACATCGACTGTCAGCAGAGGTCACGTGAGGCATGAAAGAACTACGATGTAATGGCTAAACGCTGCTGCATCGTTTTATCTCCATACAACATTACATGGCGGAAAATCTTCAAGCGCCGACCAATCGTTAAAAAGATGACGTTTCGGCCCCGGCTTACGGGGGCCTTGTTCACAATCTTTTCACAAGATTTTCCGCCATGAACATACCCGACCAGACGGGTTTCCGTCGAACCCTGGATTTCATAAAACAATAAAGAACGGGGTGGAGTGCATTTGGCCGGTTAATTCTCTCCGATCATGAATGGCAGGTTACCAATATCCCTCAAGAGAAAAGTGTACAACAGGCGTATCTTACCGGTACTCACCTACGGGGCAGAAACGTTGAGGCTAACGAAAAGTGTACCGCTTAAAGTAAAGACAACGCAGCGAGCCATGGAAAGGAAAATGATAGATGCAACGTTAGAGGACAAGAAAATGACAGAGTGGATGACATCCTAGTCGAAACCAGGAAGAAGAAATGGGTGTGATCGCAGGGCATGTGATGCGAAGGCAAGATAACCGCTGGTCCTTAAGCGTAACGGAGTGGATTCCGAGAGAAGGCAAGCGTAGCCCGGGGCGGCAGAAAGCTAGGTGGGCACCGCAACTCAAAAGACAGAGTTAAATGGTGAGATATGGGAGAAGTCTTTGTCCTGCAGTGGGCGTAGCCAGGTTGATGTTGATGATGATATTTTCACAGCTTAACGCCCGTTGTAACGCCCAGGCTTTGGGTGCGATTTGTGCGCTGCGGTCAAGCGAACTCAGCGTCGCCTTTTTGAGGCAGGCCGCTTAATAAGAGCTTCGCTAAAGGGTGTAACGTAGCGCGATTTCTGAGATTTTTGCGTTATCAGTCAGCATTTTGGTGGCATTGCAATATGCGTCTAGCTATTCGTAGGGTTTGCTGCCTGTTATACACCACGCGGTTTATACAACAGGGAAGTTGAAGAACCTGGAAAGTGGGAAACGAGTAGTTCTGAAGAGGGAAACATGAGACGCGGCGTGAACTGTACGTTCACTTGCAGCTTTTGCGCATAACAGGGGCATGAGATTACACTTACTTCATCGAATTATGTGCTCTGTTAGGTGTACCACTGTCATCTTTTCGTTTTTGTCAGTCCTTATGGCTGTAAACGCGGGCGCCCTCATTAGTGTATGCAGCTTTAAACAGCGCATCTGGGAGGAGCGGTGTAACGAGGCCTCCGTGCGCCAGGTGTGTTGAGCATCGATCGCTCCGTCTACGGGTGAGGTGGGCTGAATGAGAAGCGAGGTTGCGTCACCGCTTGTTAATTGCGCGCCGCGATTAGTTCGCCCGGAATGCGGCCGGGCCAATGTGGGGCTGTGTGGGAGCGCCTACCCGGGCCGTTGACGCCCGGGCCTCTATACTGTACCCTTGCCACCATACACGCCACCGTGGTGATGTCAAGGGCGCGGTGGCTTATGCACTGTGGCTTTGACCAATTTTGGCGCTGCACGTTCCCTATCACCCCGCCGGCATGTACTGGATCGAGCTTATACGGTCTCCTAGCTTTCGTGTATATTGTGGCCGCGATATAGTCGGATACAACTCAGGAGCGCAGCGGCTCTTTCCCGTCAAAGGACCCCCTTCCAGCCAATGGCGTCGGCCGATTCTCATGAACAGCGTGATAGTGCAGGGAGTGGCCTGACAATGGCCTGAGGATAGTATCCCCTTCCATCTGCCATTGCCTGCTTTGTCACTCCAGCAGGGTCGTGAGAATCGGCCGACGCCATTGGCTGGAATGGGGTCCCCCTTTGAAGGGGAAAAGCCGCTTTTTTCTTGAATTTTATCCGACTATAGCGTCCGGTGAGACCGAGCGGTTTTGTGTGGCTGCACTTTTACTTTTTTATGTATTTATTTTTTTGCAAGTGTAGCGTGTGATCAGTTACCGCTGTCTGTGGCTGCAGAGCACATGTGTGACAACTGTAAGAATCCGAAAAGCGATCCTTCTCTCACTTGCTAGGACTGGTGGAATGTTTTGAGATTTTGCTTGGCGATGCTGGTGTTTTGACAGGCTGGAAAAGAGCTGTACTTTTTTTTTCTTTCTTGGAGGGTATAAAAAGCGCGGCGCCTGAGCACTCGCGCATGGTACTAAAAAGCAGATAGCCGGCCAGGCTACATGTTTTGCCGCGTGCTATTAGTACTAGCGCCGCATTGTACTGGTCAGTGCACAGAGCACGTTCTCTGACGTCGTTGAGCGCTGATCGGAAGTGATGTGCGCGACGTGTCGGGAATGTAGACTCGAAGGCTAGCACGGTTACCCGCCGCGGTGGCTCAGTGGTTAGGGCGCTCGACTACTGATCCGGAGTTCCCGGGTTCGAACCCGACCTCAGTGGCCGCGTTCTTATGGAGGCGAAACGCTAAGGCGCCCGTGTGCTGTGCGATGTCAGTGCACGTTAAGGATCCCCAGGTGGTCGAAATTATTCCGGAGCCCTCCACTACGGCACCTATCTCTTACTTTCTTCTTTCACTCCCTCCTTTATCTCTTCCCTTACGGCGCGGTTCAGGTGTCCAACGATATATGAGACAGATACTGCGCCATTTCCTTTCCACCAAAAACCAATTATTATTATTATGATTATTATTAGCACGGCTGTGGAAAATTTTTACTCCACAGGACTTCAGACTCAGAAGTAATCATTCCACACTCCTTAATTTTTTTTTTTGCGGCATATTTGGCTCCATTATCCAAACAATTGCTTAATTTGCGAATCAGCTTTCGGACGCAGTGGTCATAGAAGTATCCCGCCTACCGTGTTAGATATAATCGAAGCTCGTTATAACGAAACTGTTTATAAGCAAATAATGGATATAACGACTAAGTGGCGATTACCCTTGGAAGCAGGGTCAACACGGGCTATAGCGAAGTAATCGCCGGGCCCCTTGAAGTTCGTTATAACGGGATTCAACTTATGACTATTCGTTTAAACTCCGTTATCGGTGAATATTTTCCAGCGAGATGCTGCTTCGGGTGAACAAACGAGTGAAAATAACTTTCCGCGAGATCCGGATAGTGTCTCCAAAGTCTTCCACTTGAATCTCGCCAGAAGCGAAGTGCTGGCGTGTGCGCTATGGACCCGGACGCTGTCATGGAGCTGGCGTACGCCACGTTTAAGCAGTTCCAATTAATCCGCTTGCTTTAAATGCGCTCACATAAATGTTCCATGGTTTCTCAATATGCAGCACAGTTAATTATGGTGACCAGGAGGCGTGGAGTTCGAGTTCGTCGCATATTCGAACGAACTTGATTTTTGATATTGCGAATAAGATCTTCAGTGAAAACAGACGAGCTTCCGTTCGTTTTTTCGTCATGATCATCGGCTGTGACTTCCGAGAATTCACACCACCGCTACCACATTCCGGTTATCCTTAACATTGCATCTATCGGAACTTTACTGCGTCCTAGTGTGGTTGATATTGCTAGACAGTAACAATATGATCATAAACAGCGCAGGTCAGGCTAACAGTAATAATAATATAATAATAATAATAATAATAATAATAATAATAATAATAATAATTGGTTTTGGAGGGAAAGGAAATGGCGCAGTATCAGTCTCATATATCGTTGGACACCTGAACCGCGCCGTAAGGGAAGGGACAAAGGAGGGAGTGAAAGAAGAAAGGTAGTGAGAGGTGCCGTAGTGGAGGGCTCCGGAATAATTTCGACCACCTGGGGATCTTTAACGTGCACTGACATCGCGCAGCACACGGGCGCCTTAGCGTTTTGCCTCCATAAAGACGCAGCCGCCGCGGTAGGGTTCGAACCCGGGAACTCGGATCATTAGCCGAGCGCCCTAACCGCTGAGTCACCGCGGCGGGTACGCAGGTCAGGTTGCGAATCGGCGCAGCGGGATTTCAGTTCGCTTCATCGCGCCTTTTCACACGAAGTATAAGCGATACATTTCCACTGTTATGCATTTCGTTTAACGATTGCAAATCCTGGTGGGTTGCTGCGTTTTACTGCCGAGAAATATTTTGTTTGTAAACACCAGATGGCGCCACTGCGGCTCATACTTTCGTTGCGTTTGCAAATGTTGAGCCATAATTCCGGATGTGACACACACCGTATAAGGTCCCGCTTAGTGCTTGCCTGAATAACGCACTACGTGTGCGCGATGTATTCTATATAAAGCCCCGCATATTAACGCGGGGTGCGCTTGTCAAACACTACGGGGCAGTGGAGGTGCGTTTAAGTGCTTGCTTCTTCGTCATATGTATGTTAAGTGTGATTTGCATTCACTTCGACGGGCATCGTTGTCCGTGCTTTGTATGCCGCTTACAACTCGACCTCCGGGAAAGTCGCAGAGGCCGCATATTTTGTAACTGGTTCGCCGGGTTCGAGTTTATACTTATACGCACTTTACGCTTCCGCCACACTGGTGTTCCGTGTGGCGGTTCGGAAGGCCCCACTTTTTGGGCACCGTAGCTCGCAGTACCTTTTCCCGTGCAAAGAGGAAAGTGGATGGACGGGCGCATTTTCCGAAAATGTCGAGCGCCTATTCGAAAGCCTTCACATTTGGCAGCTTTTGGAGTATACTTTTGATCTTTACACTTTCGAACGCCGCTGGAGCTGGCCTGTTTGTAACCCCGCGCCCGAAAAAAAAATGGTGAATGCGTTCTAAAAAGCCGGGGAATGGTGGAAAACAACAACAAAATAAGCAAGACGTTCAAGCGCGTGCGGTATAAAGCCGGAAAGGACTGGGAAAAAGATTGAAGCGTTCACCTGGGAAAAGGTGTACAGGAAGTAAACAAACCACCGCAGGCCAAGCGCCTGCCTGCTGGGGTGACACTGCCAAGCATTCGTTCGTCCGAAGCGCGCCGCTGCGTAATTTTCGGCACACATATAGGGGTGAACACAATCACCTGCTGTGACGAGTGCTAGAAGCGGACGTTAATGGCTCGCCCCGGGTGTTTAGTTCACTGCTCCCAAATCACACCCTGCATAGCGCTTGTGCGGACCACCAAATTCTGCGTCCAGCTTCCCTGGCCATATGTGCATGGTCTTGGAGCGGCGCTGTGAACTTTTTGTTCCGTCTCTGCCACACTAATTTCTTCCCGGCTGTGTCCGTATATGATGCATAATACGTATGCAGACTCGGGATACGCCTATCGGAAACCGTACCCCCAGATGAAGGGAGGAGGCTTCCTGATACGCTTTCTCCAATAGCTTCCTTCTATGCTTGTTGCGTGCTACGCGGGCACGGATCTTTTGTGTTGCCGAAGTCGCCTCGTATACGTCCTCGTTTAAAAAGAAATATATGTACTTGACGCGGGACAAGGATCCTGCTTCCAGCGGACGCCGGGCTTCTACTCCGCCGGGACGTATACTGCGCGAATGCGAAGTGCCCGTAGCCTCCGAGCGCTTTCGCGTGTATGCGTGTATGGCGCCGAGGAGGCCTACACGTATACACGCATCCGCGCTCACAGCGAAAGCGCGTAGCTCTCCTCTGCTGATGACCTCAAAAAAAGCGTGTGCCGCTTCTCGGCGCGCGGATGCGCCAACATGGCCCACCGTCGTCCGACTGCTTCTTCGCGGCTCCTCCTGGTGTGTGTTTCCGATTTGGGAAGCGCGCACCAGGAAAGTGCGCGCGCTCTGCCGGACAACACCCCCCCCCCCCCCTCAGCACCTCCTGCTAGTAGCACTTCTTACCTACACGTGTGAGTGTTTGTGTGTGGAGCGGGGCCCGGTTGGGGCCTTCTCTGCGTGTGTGTGTGCCAAAAAGCCGGCGCGCACCACGTGGTCATCTTTGGTACTCTTTGGTGCTTTGTTTGTGTTTGTTTTCTTAGCGCTGCCGTCTTGTTCGCCGGGGTTTTCTTTCTGTTTTGTTTTTGCCAGTAGGCCGTATACACAGCCAGACTTTTCTCTCTCAGTCTTGGGTCGCAGTCATTTCTTTTGTTTTCTTTCGGCACGCGAGCCCCTTTCACCGTCATTGTCCCGTCGGGCCCGTTCTTGTCATGGCACGAACAATCGACGCTATAGGTAGGCTGCGGGCGATGCTGTACTCTCGCTTGATGGTGCGTTTGTGGCGACTTCTTAAACGTTGTGGTTCGTTGCCGACGTATATGCGACGCGCGCTTTGAGAAGAAAACGTTGGAGGGGGGTTTGTTGTTATACTCTGTCTCGCGTGTATTCTTTACTTCCGAAAACGGGGCTGACTGTTGGTCTTGTGTTCCCCTTTTGCCGTCAGAACCTTTTTTTGTTTCGTTTTGACGGCGCGTTGTTACTGTCCGCCCCGAGCTTACGGGTGGAGTGGTGCTTGTATTGTTTCCCCCGCTGTATATAACCCGTGTTACTTCGTGGACGGTTGTGCGAGGGCGGGTTTGGTGTAACGACCACTCGGGGGGACTTCGGTGTATGGTTGACCCCTTTGGACGCGCCTCGGACGCAAGCTGGAAGCCGTGTCTGCGGTGTGTTGGCTCGAGAAAAGAAAAATAAATAAAAATAACACGAGGAAGCTCGGAGTGGCTTGCTTCGGGCTCGTTTGGGTTACGTAGTACCATCTGATGCTCGCGCGCGCTATAGTGAGTGCGTTTTGGCGGGAAGGAAATGGAAGTGCGTGGGCTTAGCGCCTCGCTTTCCCGTTATGGGGCAGCGGGGAGACGATGGGAACTGTTAACAGCCTCTTTGGACGCGCTTGTGTCAGTTCCGTCGCTACAGAGCGCGCAGTTTTCCGAGGGAAGAAATTGGCCCCCGTAGCTCCGCGCGCTGGGTTAATTATCGCCCAGCTAGTTAACGCCTGGCTCTTTTAGCGAGGTGACGGTTAGCGTCGAAGATCCTAGTGACGACAAGCGGTGGAATGCGGGGCTGTGCGCGGGTTCACCCGGATGCGATGCGTGAAAGAGGTGCGTCCGTTTTAGACTGCAGACATAGGCTCTCCGAGATTCGTGCGCGCCTGTATAGTGGGGAGAAAAACCGTGTAAAACGTCTTCTTTGACCCAGTGTTTTCCGGTAGTTGTCGTTTTACCACCTGATAGTTACCGTGCCATAGAGGACTGTGGAATCGGTTTGAAATTCCTATAGATGAGTTGTGAACATAACCCGTACCTCTGTTCCTGTTTTTTTAAGGCCCAGGTGTACGCGACGCCTGATTAGGGAGAAAATAGAAACGAGATATCATTGAGGCGACTGGCTTTGTTCGAACGAAAGCAGGCGGCGGATATACGGAACAATTAAGATTGGGCTCGGATGTTCTCGGAGCCGGCCCAGTCGTAACAGAGTTTCCCGAGATGTCCAACTGACCTCGTCGAGAGCAATCGTTTGTTGGGGGGGGGGGGGGGGGGTATGTATGCATTTTAGGTATAGCTCGGTAACCTTTCTATCTCCGATATTCGTTTTGAGACACGCCCCATCAACTTCGAGGGGAACCCCAGATCGATAAGATTTGTGCCGATGGAGTGACCCCTACAGCTCCGTCATCTTTGAAAAGATAATTAGAGGCAGTATATTTGCCCGCGATTGTAAAGCGCATCGGATTCCGGCAGCGGCGGTTGCATTTCGGTGGTGGTAAGGATGCCTAGTTGTAAAGATAGCACAGTCGTCCTTACAAATTAGTTGTACTATCAGGATGGTATACAGGCCGCATTATGCCATTGAGGATGTAGTTTGGGTCTGTTTAATAGCTACTCTGTGTTCGCTATACTGCCCAGGGTATAGTCTTCTGCAGGACTCACTCCTTCAAGCATTTCCTAATTTTCTTTATTATTCCGTCGCTTATTTCCACGATCTTGAAGAATTAGATCTGCCGTCGCAGGGGGGGGTGGGGGGGGGGGTGGGGGGTTAGGACATATAGTAGAGTGGGCCATAAAAAGAATTGAAAATAATATTGCCCAGCCCGCAAGGGTGGTTAGGACAGTCGGAGTTGAGTGGGGAGGGGAACGGATGAGGCGGTTTCTTCCGCAGTCGCCAAGCAACACTTCCTGTCCCGTTCTTTGCACGCTCGACTGACTTGTATGCACACACGCACACACAACGATTTTTATCTCTTAAGCGCCCGCCTCTCGTTTTCATTGTGCCGGCGCAGCGTTGCGTTGACAATCTCGCTCTGTGGCACCCCCCCCCCCCCCTCTCTATCTCTTTATGAAGACAGAGAAAAAACGAAACATCGCGTGATTACTGCCCAATCTGGGTGCACCTGTGTTTCTTTTACATTATCTCTATTTATGGAAGAGTAATAACTGCTATGGCCCAGGGGCATGATGTGTGTGCGGGGGGGGGGGGCGGGGGGGGAGGGACGCGGAGGAGGTGATTGCGAGCGCCTTTCACCGCGCGTTTGCATGTGAGCGCGCGTCTTCTCGAGCGTATCGCGCGAATGCCCCGCGCTCTGTAATGAGCTCCCCTTTGGAGGCTTGTTGCGCCCTTCTTCCTACGTGGGTGCCGCGACTGCATTCGGAGATGGGGGAGGAAGATTGGGGCCGCGCGATTTTAATCGTCGCGTGGAAGTGCTTCTTGGCGAGCAGCGAAATTTGCGTGGACTCGTCGTCCGCGAGAAAGTGTCGCGTGCCGACGGCGTCCGGATTTATGTGCATGCGCCGGGTTGTTCTTCTCTTTTTTTATTGTTGTTGTTGTTTATCCGTCGCGCTTCCGCATTCGGTTGAGGCGATGAAAGTTTGCACGCGACGTGAGCGAGGATGATCGCATCTGCGACTGCGGTGGACATCGTTAGATGGTGGAGACGGAAGATTTAACGCGAGGCTGATCCCACCTGCACACAACCAACAGGAACATGAACCCCTGCGCCCTTAGGTAGAACAGGGACTCTCGTACATTGTATATTTTTAGCATGTATGTATTTTCACCTCGATGCGTTTGAATACGGGTTGTTTCAGCCCGTTTAATCACCTTCCGGAACCTGGGCGTCAGTTTGACTTGCCTCTTGATTTGAGTTGAGCTAGTTAGAACCGAGATTGTGCTGTGTAGTCACAACAAAAACGTACGATCTATAGCGAAGAATCTTGTCGTGGAATGGGGCAAAGAAGAACAGCACCTAGCGGACGCCTGGAGCGGATTCGAGTCGATCAGTCAGAGGCGCCAGTCAGTCGGGTAATATGCCTGCCTGAGAAGTTATGTGTATATATCTCCCCCAACATTAACGAGTTATTCCCGGCGATATAGGTTGAAGAAAAACCGTTTATTTCGTACATCGAACGTCTGCTATGCAAAGAAAGAAATCCCCTCAAACGTGCAATCGGTCTGCGCGCGGTCATCCGCGCTGTAACTCAGATTTCATGCACTCTCTAAAACACAAATACACCTATACGGGAGTAAAAAAGGGAGTAAGCTGACCTCTATAGCGCACTCTCTCTGCGTGTGGTGTGCGTTAGAGGACGGATTACTCCCTTTTTGCTCCTCTCGGTTTACAGTGCACGAAATGGGTCACCTCGGAGGCACGCAGGACTTCTTGTACAGAGACACTCCCGGGGCCCGCTAAGGGTCTTAGTTAATCAGAAGAGGGTCACCTCCGGCGGCTACAAACTATGTCGTTTAATAATCCAGCTGTAAGCTTCGCGACATTGAACCCGAGTCTTTTTCTTTTTTTGACGCAGTACAGATTTTCTGGGCAGAAGGCAGACCATATGTACGGTATGAGCTTGTGAAGAGAATAGCAGTATTGACATAATAAATCAGCCAACGTGGGAAGGCTGGGAGGCGGCTCTGTCCAGTTCGGACCTCGAGGAGTAACAACGATCCCCGTCAGTCAAAGGAGTACAGGCAGCGGCTTTTGCCAATGGTGTCCTGGGCTATATAAGGACCCGACTAGTCTTCCCGCAACCCAAGCCCTTTTTTGGTTTTCGATAAACGTTTTCATCATCGTCATCATCAACAGCGAGGCGCAATCGATGACCGTCCACTATTGTGACATTTTCATCCTGAACGGAGGCTCTAGCGTGGGAGCCGAAAAAACTTCTCAGGGCATCCGTTTTCGATACTTTAGAGAGGAATTATCGCGTTTCTTTTTTGTTTTTCGGACAGCATCGTTTGGGCTGAGGAGGAAAATATAAAGGGGGCCGTTCAGTGTTCATGCAGGCATTGCGACAGCACATTTACTGCGGACTCTTTCCTCTCTGACCCTATCTTGAAATTGAACTGCCCTTGTATGCGTCGCAAATACGTCACCGCGAGTCCGGTGATGTCCCGTCCGCGCTTGCTGTCAAGCCTATAGGAGCTTCCTAGGAGCATTCGAAGCCGAAGGTGGGCACAAGTCTTGGTGCGAGGGAAAAAAAAATACATGGCATGATTCCCTCTTTTTCGCAATCATTATATATCTCTTCCTAGAAAGGATGTACTGTCGCTCCATTCATGTTCCGTGGCTAGCGCGAGTTTGATTTCTATTTGTACATTTGACGCCCTCGTTACTTCAGGCAGCGTGCCACATTCGGCCGCGTAGCCCTGTTTCGGTTTCTGCTTGTAGCGTTTCCTATTTTAAATCCTTTTGTTGAGTATCTTGAGACACTATTTGTCGCTTTTGAAGACCGGGATCCGCTACGAATATAATGCGATCGTCTATTAAACATGTTCAAGAGGATCCCGGAGTTGCTCTTCAGTTGTTCCTTTGAGTATTATACAATTTTACCTTGTTTTAACAAAGTTGAAGGGGCCCGGCGATTACTTCGTTATAGCCGTAGTTTTGTTATAGTCCATGTTGACCGAGCTCTCCAGGGGAATCGTCATTCCTTCGTTACATCCATTACTTCGCTATAAACTGTTTTGTTATAGCGAGGTTCGACTGCATTGATTTTGCTTCAAACAGCGAGTGAATGGAATGACGTCGTCGTGCGGGGAGCCCTGAGGCGGCGACCGTATCCATAACTTGCAGCAGTGAGCAGAGCGTCCTGCGGGAAGTCCCTGTTTATTAGAGAATTTTTGCATAGCTCACACCGTCACCGCTTACCGCAGCCGCTAATGCGCATGCGCGGATGGCGCTGATGGGCCAGGTGCCGGCAGCAGGCGCCATCTGCGCGTGCGCTGGCGGCCGCTATAAGCGGTGACGGCAGACGGTGTACGTGCTGTGCTAAAACTTTTTTTTTCACCACACTCGAAAGCGGCCGACCTCCAAGTATACATTTACACGCACTTCTCACTTTTGCCTTCTTTACGGCTGCCATAGACGACCGTCACTGTTTACTGTGTTAGCGGGGCTAACCGCTCCGGTGCTTCCTTTCACGGCAGCCACAATGGTTGTGGTTAGCTGGCTGACTGGAGTTTACTGTTTTTCCTCCTCTTTGTTCGTTTTCTGTCCTCTCCTTCGCGTATGTTTCGCCCTGGACAAAACGTCGTCTGTCGTGCGGGTTGCAAAAAAAAAGGGGGGGGGGGGGGGGGGGGCTCCGGGTAGACCGTATTCTCGGCGCTTTTGAGTCTCTGTGTGTTTGGTCCGGCGAAGATCCGTGCAGTGTACAGGGTGTTTCATTTAACTTAGCGTACGTATTTTTTATTTTATTTTTTTATTCTTGCTGTAACAGTGGTGTATAAGTGCAGGGCACAGCTCTTGTAGTTCTGCCACCCTTCCAGGGATGGATACCTCGTTCAAACGTATTATTGTTTGCTAATTTTTTGTGAACCTTTTAATTTTCCCATTGATAGCTGGTGATCGTTGTGCATTGAATAAAACGGAGCGCCATGTATACGAGCAAAATAACGCAAAGGGGACGGCTTGCAATCGAGATATTGTACACTCTTGCTTTCGAGAACTCGAACTTTGAGGGAACTGAGAACTTGTTCCAAGTTATGCGGAGTTTGATAAATGAGCGACGGTCTACTGTACCATTTTTTTTTTCACATCACAGTGATGTCTGTATTTGGGACCATTGTCCCAATAAGGGAGTATTGTCCCATAATACATTGTCGCAATCGGCGATAATAGTATACCGTGTTTGGGACAGCTGCCTTCGCTTCTTCTACCTGTATGCGGCTGAAGAGCTCGCTTCCTCCAACTTCGATGAAACAAGGCGAGGGCCAGGTTGGATGTGAGGGTACAGCAGAAGCTGCTTGCTACGCAGTCACGTGACGCCCGAAGAGGGAGTCTTGAGCCTAGAACCTCTTGGCACTGAGTACCCAAGGTGGGGCCCGCAAGAGGGAATGCCGAGAGAGTGCCGTTCTCGTGGTCTGTGGCGTGCGGCAAGCCGGGACCCGGCATTACTATACGGACGCCGTAGGTTGGTCCAAATTTCGCGCATGTTCGGAACTCTGCTGAGCTCCTCCACCGTGCTGCACGGAACTTCTCCAAGGGCCGAGCGTAAAATGTGCACCGCTGTCGGGCTGCACGCTTCTTCCTCTGAATTCTGCGCGGGAAAAGGTGGCGACGGGACGTGTGTGTGTGTGCGTCTTTGCGCGCGAGACATTTTTCCTTTAGTTTTTATTTCTCTGTCTTTCTTCTTTATTCTTTTTCTTAAGTTCGCACGTTTTGCCGCTCTTGAAAGCGGCCGAGCGAAGAAGAAAAAGGAAACAAGCTTTTATGGCTCTCCGGCCCTTCGGACGGAGCGGAGACGGCCGGAGACGGAATTAAGTTGTCGCACGTTTTTGTCCCCCCATTTTTCTATTTCTTTTTTTTTTAACTGCCGCTCTTTCTAGGCCTCGGTGTTCCTCTTGTCGCCCTAAGAGTATGCACGCACCTGAAAATTGTTTTTTAGGAAACGAAATGGCGCAGTAACTGTCTCACTTCTAGGTGGACACCTCAACCGCACCGTGAGAGTAGGGAAGGAGGTGGCAGTGAAAGAAGAAAGGGGTACCTTAACGGAGGGTTCAGGAATAATTGAGACTACCTGGGTATTTTTAAGGTGCACTGACATCGCACTGCATACGGGCGCCTTTCGGGTTTCGCCTCCATCGAAACGCGACCGACCCGCCGCGGCCGGGATTGACCCCGGGTCCTCCGGCTCAGTAGCCGAGTGTCCTACAGCCACTGAGCGTTTTTTTTTTTTTTCGAAATGAGCTAAGTCCACCTGAATAGAAACTGAGAAAAGTGCGGAAGTCTTATTATCCGCATTAACCGTAGCGCTAAGTTGTTATATGGTATGTTTTGCATGTAAATTATAGCAACTGTACACCACCATGTAGTGAAAAATTATGCAAATAATTTGGTCAGTATAAGCCTGTAAACTTTGAATTTAGCTGATTTCGATGCGAAACTCTAGATCTGACGCAGTTTTCTTCCAAGAACTTTATTGCTATACAGTTTTACTTCAAGTTCTTATCATGAAAATATCGCTTAAAATGACATCCTGTGAATTGAGGAGAGAAATAATTGGAACAGTCACTGTGTGCAATCCGGGAGCGCGGTGCTTCACCGATACAAGCAAGGGAATGTGAATAGCAGGTTTGGGTCACAATCGCTGACGTGACAACCTTCTTCTGTTCCACTTGTTCGGTTTGGTTTATGGGGGGGTTTAACGTCCCAAAGCGACACGGGCTGTATGAGGGACGCCATAGTGGAGGGCTCCGGATAATTTCGACCACCTGGGGATCTTTAACGTGCACTGACGTCGCACACCACACGGGCCTCTTGTTCCCACTTGTAAAAGTAAATTAGCTAGAATGTATGCGATCTAGAATTTATTCTGTTTTAATGTAACATTCCGAATTCACGATTTAGCAGTGAAATGGGTTGCCCCGCCGCGGTGGCTCAGTGGTTAGGGCGCTCGACTACTGATCCGGAGTTCCCGGGTTCGAACCCGACCGCGGCGGCTGCGTTTTTATGGAGGAAAAACGCTAAGGCGCCCGTGTGCTGTGCGATGTCAGTGCACGTTAAAGATCCCCAGGTGGTCGAAATTATTCCGGAGCCCTCCACTACGGCACCTCTTCTTCCTTTCTTCTTTCACTCCCTCCTTTATCCCTTCCCTTACGGCGCGGTTCAGGTGTCCAACGATATATGAGACAGATACTGCGCCATTTCCTTTCCCCCAAAACCAATTATTATTATTATTATTATTATTATTATTATTATTATTATTATTATTATTATTATTATTATTATTATTATTATTAGCAGCAGCAGCGAAATGGTAGACGCAAACAGTACACAAAACGACAGGACAACCGCTAGTTCAGTGGTTTCCTGTCTGCATTGACAGTTCTTTATAGTAACAATGAATTTATGAAGCTCAATGTAGGAGAGGTGCACCCTTGCTACAGTGCCTAGAACACTACTCTAGCCACTGTACCCTTGCTTCCTCGGCTACGGGACTAATGATCCCATCGTTATCGTCATCTTCCTGGTCCAGATCTTATATTTTCCTAGGCAGTCGATTGTAAAGTAGCGATGGAGAAGGAATACTTGAAGCCGCACTGGAAACAGTTGACGCTATGAGGTTCAAGCTGAAAAAGAAGGATCTCACGAGTGGATTTGTCTCATTTGGATCCGTATACATCAGCAGGATCTGGCTCATTTGTTTTTTTATTTTAAATAGAATTTGCGCACAGGTTTTTTAAGCGCGCTTTCTGGCCCCTTTTCTCATCAGTGTTTCTAAAGGAAAGAGGTGTGTGGATGGGCTTTCTATATTCCGGTATAATTTGACTTGGTTTCGCTTTCTGGATTTGGCTCATTTGGGAAAAAAAATGGGAAATGCGGGAAAAGCTTGCTATGTGAATTTACTGCAACTAGCAGTGATTTCTTTGCTTCATATGATTTCAAAACCCATTATATCCTAGATGGTGGGCTTTTTTATGTAAGCTAACGAAAGCAGCAAATAATTCTTCTCGAAACAGATAAGCGCAGAGGCATCTCCTCCGGCATATTTATGCAGACAAGTTTTTGTCTGCCGTAATTAGTGTCAATTTTATTCCCGCGTTTTAGCGTCATGTGCATGTTCGAAGAAAACAATATAGATCCCCTCATCCTTCAACCTGGTTTTTCGATGTTGCAACTTTCAACCGTCACACTTTGTTAGAAATTTTATACGTGCCTGGAAAACAGTCAGTGTTGGTTTCTGCGTTGCAAACCAGGCTGATTTTCTTTCTTGAGGCCGCGCATAAACTACCTAGACGGAAGAATAAAATTTCTGATCAGAAGCGCGGAGGGGTGATTTAAAAGATTACGCACCGTTCTTTTAATCCGTTCTTCGTAACGTGAGCTCAGCATCGTCACTGTTTTCTCTTCTGCGTTCACGAGCCTCTTAATCAGCTTGAGCTTACTTTGTTCGTGAACTTTCTCACTGCGCCAGCTTATGTGGACAAGCTGCGATTAAGCGCATCGAACCAGTCCGGAACTCCCGACGCTGGTCTTGCTTCTGTGCAGACTCGCAAGCTCTCCTTTGTTTCTGCATCCACGAAGCGGCCCGGACACTGTTCATCAAAAATACACAGGCCACAGCGGACTCGGGGTCGAGAGGGATCCCGTGTCTCAGCCTCGATAAGTGTGGAATGGTGGCGGTGGCTGAAAAGGAACCGCGCTACTCTGCTCAGTCTGCAGGAGCATACATAGGTGGTGCGACCGTTTGGCGTACAGGTCGACGGTCACACTCTTCGTTAAACGTTGCATCCGCCTCGTGCGCAGCCCCCAGCGGCTTGGTGCGCGACTTTTGGCAGTTCCCCTTCTCCGGCAGCTCCTACGCCTTTCCCGCCGGGCAACTCTCAGCTGGCACTTGGCACCACTGCCCTCTCCCAGACACTGCTCTCTCTCTTGTCTTCTCCTGGTCGTTGCTCCTACCCTTGCGGCTTTCCCAGTTGCGTGCCACTCCGGGTCCACCACTCATGACTTTAATTTCCCCTCACTCACTCACCCATTAACCCTCTATCGTGCCACCTCTGCCCACCTGTTGCTGCCGCTCCTGGCTCCCTCTTATAAGCTCCGCCGCAGTACCTCCTCAGGCGCTTACAATTTCGATCGCCCCCCGACTTCACCGCGGCGGCTGTGAAAACCGCTCTCGCTATCTGTTGGACGGCGACGCCCTGTGCCGTGCTGCGGTCCTGGGGAGTCGACTTGTCGGTTCCTTCCGCAGCCGTCGTCGGCCCCCCGAAAGCCAGCCGCTCTCTCTCTCTCTTCTTTCTCTCCCCACCACCTCCTTCTCCTTCTCTCGGGAGCAACGGCTCGCAGGCGAAGGCCACTTTTGTTTTCTCCCGCGCTGTGCGCTCTTCCTCTTTCACCCTTCTTTCCATCGATATTTGAAAGAAGAAAAAAAACGCCGTTATACGGCCCTCTCTTCCTCTCCCCACCTTCCTAGGCTCCGTCGTGTCACGGAGGAGAGAGGCGCGGACGTTTTCGCCGTCACGAGGAGCTGGCCGCAAGCGGCTCATTCTCTCCGCATCAAAAACACGCTTGCAGCCGTGCTCCTGCCTCTCTCTCTCTCTCTTTCACCCTTCTCGACCATCTGTTTTAATGCTGCTGCTCGCGTTTTCCCCCTCTCCCGTCGCCTGGCGTTTTGACAGTGGCCGCCGCCCGCGCTAGGCCGAGTTGGCGGCGATTGCGGCGGGCTTCGGTCGTCACGTCTCTCGGTGCGCGGCCGGCCGCTCTTGTGCTGTGAGGTGCGCAGCTGTTCCTTCGGCAGAAGCTTTCGAGGAGTGGCCTGCTACTCCTTCCCAGGAGCTGCAACTGGTGCCGGTCTACTGCTTGCAGTGCTGTGGTCTGGACACTGCGACGAAGACGCCTGACATCGCGAAGGGGAACTTGGCTGTCGGCCTCTTGGCAACAACGACGGTGTCTGCCGTCCGGATTCTGCGGCGTCGTGCTGCGTTTCCTGGCGGACTGTCGTCCTTTGGGCGCCGCGTCTGCTGATTAGAAGACGGTCCTGTGCTGGACAGCCGTGGATACGAGACCTCGAACATTAGAAGATACAGCTATTGTCCTGCAACGAAGGGTTTTTGCCCGCCCTGAATTCTACCAGCAGGGGAGTTGTGAACGTTGGAAGACTCTAGGCCCCGTCGCACTTGGAAGACGTTCCTGTTCTGGACAGGTCCTGGTAGACAGCATCCGGAACTTGACCCAGAAACGTAGCTTCTTCCGCTTCACGGACGTTTATTTGGTGGACGCCGAAGGCGTAGTTCATTCTCGGGATCAGCAACGTTTCTTGTGCTGGCCTGTCCGTGAAGGTGCAAGTCCTGGTCGTTGGGAGTCACCGTCTCACCGAGGCTTGGCCTACGTCGGGTCGTGTCCACTTGCGGAGTCGTCACCCGCCTGGAGACGACATTTTCGGAGTACGCACCGTCGGATCGACGGACAGCAGCACGTAAGCGGTGTGACTCAGTGCGCGGGAAGCTAAAAGGCGCTGCACACCTGTTTCCGCGCGATGCCTGGCGCAGCTGTTGCTAACGCCTCACTTATGTTCGAATCGCGTATAGGTTGGCGACTGCAGTCGGTGAAAGGGAGCTGCGCTTTCGCGGAAACAAAGACGGGAACTCTGCATCGTACGCGCGTTTTGTATTTCACCGAGGACACTTACGTGACCTCGTTAACTTGTTGCGTAGTGCGTGACCTAGAGCCGATGTCGGGCAATACGCCAATTCTTCGGTCACGCAGTTACGCCACGATGCAGTGTATCCAATACAACAGATGAGGCTAAGTGTCGAGGAAGGGCCATGCCCAAGTCGTTTTTGCTTGTGCCGCGAAGCTTATTCTTCGAGAGATAAACTGTCAGTCGGCTGTTGATTTTCTGTCGCATTGGATCCATACTGTGCATTTTGAGCTTTCCGTTTCGTGTCGTATACTTTGTAAACCCGGAAACAGTTATCACGCCTCGCTGTTTGTCCTTCAAGAATCGTGGGTTTGCGCACAGGATGTCGTCTGCACTCGTGGAAGCAACATGAAATGGGTCGTACTTATAACGAAATAATGGATATAACGAAGGAATGATGAGTCCCCTTGGAAGCTCGGTAAACACGGGCTATAACGAAGCTACGGCTATAACGAAGTAATCGCCGGGCCCCTTCAACTTCGTTACGACGAGGTTCAGCTGTACTACTATAGTCGGATACAACTCAAGAACGAAGCGGCAGATACCCGTCAAAGCCGACCCTGCAGCCAATGGCATCGACCGATTTTCATGACACTGCGGTTAATCCGATGAAGTCGCGGTTGATCGCCTTTAATCTGCCACCCCCTCCGATGCCACGCTAGCTAGGGTTCCAGAAGATTAACCACAACGTCATTAGAATCGGTCGACGCTGTTGGCTGGGGCATTCGCTGCTTCTTTGTGTTGTATTCGACTATAGCTTGCTATCAGCACACTACTCTCCATGCACGAGTGAGTGTAAGGTTATATGTAATATAGTTTTCGTGCAGACGCACTATCGCTTTAGTTCCTTTTCAAGCACAATGCGCGAGTAAGAATAGGATTTCTCCTTCAGTGCCAAGTGTTCCCTTTCGTGTTGCTCGTACCTATACACACTCACAGGACCCTGGCAAGCGCAGGAATCATTGCAGCTAAACGTATATAACCTATGGAGTGCTTTGATTGGTCACGCAACCTAGTGGACACTCTGGTGCGTTTTTAATCTTGCATATATGCCAGCCGCTTTGTTCAGGGACTTTCTGCACGCTTTCACCTTGCTTTCGCCTCCCGCTGTACACCCAGCGCGTCACAGCTTTAAAAGACGGGCAGGGGGGGGGGGGGGGGGGTGAGGAGGACATTCGGTCCAAAGCTCTGTTCTCAAATCGTACTGCACCTCCGTACATCTCCAACGTCCCCTGGAGTCACTGGAAACTATAGTCGGACACAACTCAAGAACGAAGCGGCTTTTCGCCGTCAAAGGACCTTCTTCCAGCCAATGGCGTCGGCCGATTCTCATGACCCTGCTAGCGTGACAATGCAGGGAGTGGCAGATGAAAGCGGACAGTAATCTCCCTGCATTGTGTGGGTACCCCATCCTGCATTGTCACGCAACCCCTGCATTGTCACGCTGTACAGGGTCATGACAGTCGGCCGACACCATTGGCTGGAAGGGGGTCCTTTGTCGGGGAAAAGCCGTTGCGTTCTTGAGTTGTATCCGACTATAGGAGGCGTTGGAGACGTATAAAGGTGATGCACGATTTGAGAAGCGACAGTGCAGGAAGGGGACTATCCCCTTTCATCTGCCACTGCCTGCATTGTCACGCTAGCAGGGTCATGACAATCGACCGACGCCACTGGCTGGAAGGGGGTCCTTTGACGGGGAAAAGCCGTTGCGTTCTTGAGTTGTATCCGACTATAGGATGCGTTGGAGACGTATAAAAGTAATATGCACGATTTGAGAAGCGACAGTGCAGGAAGGGGACTATCCCCTTTCATCTGCCACTGCCTGCATTGTCACGCTAGCTGGGTCATGACAATCGACCGACGCCACTGGCTGGAAGGGGGTCCTATGTCGGGGAAAAGCCGTTTCGTTCTTGAGTTGTATCCGACGGCTCCAACGTCTCCCTCCTCGAGGCGCCTCCGGCGGCCTGTCGCCGCTGTGTACACGTGCCCTCGAAGGGTCCGTGCAGCCGCCCTTTTTTCACGGCCGGCACAAATTGGGGCCCGGGCGTTGTTCGTGCACGACGTGACCTCGCGTCTTCGCTCTCCTCGGGCCAGGCTGGAGGCGCCGTTTATGGTTTTGCTCGGTCGTGTAGTGTACACGGCGTGTCCTCCGTAACGTCGTCCGGGCGATTTCAAAAAGGCAGGCTGGTTCGTGTTACGGGTGTAAAACCGCGGGGCGGTGTTGTCGGCGGTCGCTCGGAGGCGAGCATGCTAATTTCAAACGGTGTTAGCGCTACGAAAGTAAGACGACGCGTGGAAGGCAACGAATAGAACAGCCACTATTGGCAGTTTCTTCTAACGCGTGCTGTGTACTGTCCTCAACGCACGCGCGCAGTACAGGCACGGGAGAAAGCACACGTGAGAGACGCCAAATTAGCAAGTCATGCTCTGTCTCAAAACTGACAATCGGTGGCTCAGTGGTTAGGGCGCTCGGCTACTGATCCGGAGTTCCCGGGTTCGAACCCGACCGCGGCGGCTGCGTTTTTATGGAGGCGAAACGCTAAGGCGCCCGTGTGCTGTGCGATGTCAGTGCACGTTAAAGATCCCCAGGTGGTCGAAATTATTCCGGAGCCCTCCACTACGGCACCTCTCTCTTCCTTTCTTCTTTCTCTCCCTCCTTTATCCCTTCCCTTACGGCGTGATTAAGGTGTCCAACGATATATGAGACAGATACTGCGCCATTTCCTTTCCCCAAAACCAATTATTATTATTATTAAGCAGCACTGATACACTATCACTGGCATATTTTTTTTCTTCTGTCGAAGGCTTCCGGATTCAGCTGTGGATCTTGATTTGTACCCTTTTCCAAGAATCGTGCGTATGTGCGCTCTCGCTTTCTGTATGTGTGTTGCCCTCATATCGGTTTTGTGGCTTTCCCGGTTGTAATCGAGATGCCTTAACTTTAGTAATAATAACAATTGGTTTTTGGGGAAAGGAAATGGCGCAGTATCTGTCTCATATATCGTTGGACACCCGAACCGCGCCGTAAGGGAAGGGATAAAGGAGGGAGTGAAAGAAGAAAGGAAGAGAGGCGCCGTAGCGGAGGGCTCCGGAATAATTTCGACACCTGGGGATCTTTAACGTGCACTGACATCGCACAGCACACGGGCGCCTTAGCGTTTTTCCTCCATAAAAACGCAGCCGCCGCGGTCGGGTTCGAACCCGGGAACTCCGGATCAGTAGCCGAGCGCGCTAACCACTGAGCCACCGCGGCGGGGCCCTTAACTTTAGTCGAAACTGGATTTCCGCCGGTACAGTCGGCTGCGGTTTGGGGCGACGACCGTGTCGGGAACTTTCTTTTGCGTTGAAGACGGGGTCGGTGTCGTATGTCGAAGCAGGAAACTCCCGCTCTCGCCTGCTGGCTAACGAAACTTCGGTCGTGGTAGACCAGAAGTTCCTGCGGTGTTACGTGAATGAGGCGTGTATACACATTGTGGACCGCGCTTAGCGGGAACACTGGAGTGCGTGGTCCTATAGCCGTGGCTGGCGCATTGTCATAGTAGACAGTTTTAGCTGTGCGTACGCAAGTGCTTGCGTACGCAAAGCGCTACGGCGCTGCGTGCGTTACGCTGTCCGCTCCGAAGTATAGTTTTAGCTGACCGAGCGGTATCGTCCCTCAGGTGCACGTCCCGCCATCTAGTGACAAGACGTCAAAGCACATGAACGCTCGGTTGAAGAAAATTTCATCCGTGATTACTGATAACTAGTGTGAGCGCATTGGGAGCCTTTTTTTTGTTCCAAGAAGAAAAACTATGCAAACCGAAGAAAGTGTAAGAACTGGCTAAAAGCTAGAAAACTGCTTCGCCAGGTGTCGTTGCTACGAGGAAAACACACTGCATTCAGTTAGGCCTAGGAGCATGAAAATCGCCAAATTATCTGAAAAATAGGGGCTAGTTATCGCTTATACCGCTACGTGTGGGCAAAAGTAGGCGAAATAAAAGCGAACCGCTACCATTTGAGCGAGCTATTGCGTCGGAGAATCCAGCGGCGACGTGTATTTATTCCGAAGCGGGCGAGCAGGGCGCCGCCATCTTGTCAAAGTTTGCGTACGCAAGCGCCGCAACGCAAAGTCCACTGGCTAGCGTACGCACGCAAGACGCAGGGCTTGTGCTTGCGTTCTGCGCATGCGCACTACCGTCCCCGCAAACTCCTTGCGTACGCTAAGCCGTTGCGTACGCACAGCTAAAACTGTCTAGTGTCTGAGACATGTCGCACTGTATGATTGCGCTGGCCATACGAGGCACCTGCAGCGGGCGGTGCGCGAGCCGCACTACCACGTGCTCAAGCGTTCCCGCTAAGTGCGGTCCACACTGTACCCATGTTGGCAGCGGTACAGCTGCTGATATGGATAACATCAGCTTGTCATCCCAGGGAAGGGCGGCGACAAGTGGGGGAGTTCTAACTAATGTAACTACTGTAGCTATCGTAACTGAACGTATTGAAGCAGTACTAATTTAATTAATAGAACGGAAACGTGCTTGGGCGCGGCCAAAAGTCTAGTGGAGAGGTGAAGTGTAGGAAGTTTGCTGGAATCAAGTGGCCGTGACTGGCATTGGACATGGATAAATGGAAAGCATTCGGCGAAGCCTTTGCCCTGGAGGTGGCGTAATCAGGCCGGCGATGACAGCGACGATGGGGTGAATCTATCGATGCGAAAGTTGTCCAGTCTCTAAAGAAGCTAAGATTTGGCCTGAATTCCGCGGCAGCAGAGTGTGGGAAAAGCGAAATATCCACGAGCGCTCCGCGCGTGCTTCGAAAATACTGAGCTTGACAGCACTCGCGACGGTGGCGAACCACGTCGGGCATCGCGTGAACTCTTGCCGTAACGCCTGATAACCGACGTTACATTGGTGGCTGCCGTATCGGTGTGTGTGCGGGGGGGGGGGGGGGGGGGGTTATAGGGGTTTAACGCCCCAAGGTGACTCAGGCTATGAGAGACGCCATAGTGAAGGGCTCCGGAATAATTTCGACCACCTGGGGTTCTTTAACGTGCACTGACATCGCACAGCACACGGGCGCTCTGAGCGTTTCGCCTCCATCGAAATTCGCAGCCGCCGCGGCCGGGTTCGAACCCGCGTCTTTTGGGCCAGCAGCTCGAGCGCGTATCCACTCAGCCGACTGCGGCTTTTTTTTTGTGTGTGTGTGTGTGTGGGAGGGGGGGGGGTGCGCAGGTTTACTTCTCTCTTTTTTTTTGCTTCTACACTTGAGCGCATCAGCGACATTTCTTAGCTTGTATATTAATATACCAGCTAATTGGCAGGCCAAACGTGAATTTCACTCCTGCCGGAAATCTCATGCTGGATGAACGACTGTAACGCCTTTTTTTTGTACGCTTGAGGATTAATAATTGCGTGAAATAGTGTGGTGAACTTTGAGGCCCTTGAAAAACTGTGCCCGAGCTCGACCGCCGTGCAGATATCTCGTACGGAATAACTGAGCGCCTTTGACAGGTCCGCGCGGTGGTGTATTTGTAATCGCGGACGATATCTGCGATCGCCCTCACAGCAGCCCGGCGGTGCTGAGCGCTGTGCGAGGCCGGGGAATTTGGAATATCGGCGGCCGTGAAGGTCGAATTTCGATGAGGGCGAGGCACCCACGGACGACAAGGGTCGTTCTCGCCGGGATTTTTTTTTTTTTTCCGGCGCGCTCGCCGAAAGAACCGGGCGGTGTCTCGAAGCCGTATGAATTCCACTTCTCACGTCTCTCATGATGGTCATATATGTAAGGCTTTATATATGGGTATATACATATATATATATATATATATATATATATATATATATATATATATATATATATATATATATATATATATATATATATATATATATATATATATATAGTGAATTTCATATATATGTATAGTCGGATACAACAAGTCTGCAGAGAAGCTCCGCCCACATTCGGGGCCGCCGCACAGAATTCTTCCACGACAAAGAAGTAGTCCGTTGTAAAAAATGTTGCCTAACAGAAGCTAATCACACGAAGAAAAAATATGAGCTCTAGAATTCTGATACCTGGCTTGTTTAATAAAGTCAAACATTGAAAATCCGATTTCGTTTACTGTTGTGATTGGCTAGCGGAATAATACGGATGGCTCGGACCGTGACCCGGTGTTAACAACTGCTGTTTTTTTTTTAAGTTCTATCCTACTGTAGTGAATTTGTGAACGTCATTACTGGCTATATCTAGAAATGAGATTCCCTGTGGATGTGCGAGCTTTGAATGTCGCATGATGGCCTTGTACTGTGCCTATTAGTGCACTTTAAAAACCCAGGTGGTCGACATTCCCGGAGCCCTCACTACGGCGTCGCGCATAGCCTGCGTCGCTATTGGGACGTTAATCCTCCGTAAGCCATTCCAAACCTTTTCATGTGGGGCAGCTGAACAGTGGTGTGAATTGTCCTACTTTTCTTTTTTGTTATCCTGTACGCATTAGAAGTGCGTGATGTTTATTCTTGAGTTTTTAATTTTTCCCTCCCAGTAATTACCCTCAAGTTAGGGTTGGCAGTATTAATAAATAGTATAGGCGCATATGTATAGACTGATGTATAAGAGTAGCGGGTTCTCTAAGTTTTTGCGTGTTTTCCACCGGCAGTCTTCTATACCTTCCTTCGGAGTCGCTAATCTGCACGCCTGTCGTAATTTAGGACAACCGCGTATGTGCGCTTTCCGAAACGCCTCGCGTGTCCTTGTTGGGCTTCGCTGAATCGAATGCTGTAGAGCCGTTCGAACAGTGTAATTATACGCATAGCAGGACACGGCGTTCAATGACACGTCGGTTACCCCAAACACCTGTCTCGTAATTCCAGTACTTCGACACGGCGTCCTTGCACAAGAACCCGGCCCCGTTTAAAGTGACACACACACACACTACAAGCAACCCTGGAACAAAGGGGGAAAAAGTAAAACAATTAGGTGCTCGGTGTGATAGTTTCGTCCGCTGCGTTTTGTGAATGTGGCGACAGTTGTGGGGCGGCGTTGCCCGATCGCTTCGAGTCGCTTATTATCTCACTGTGAGGTGGTGGTGATTGTCGTTGGTGGTGGCGGTGACCGCTCTTGGACGTAGTTTGCCCTGTTGTTTCGCATCGCGGCGGCGGGTTGTCCCTCTTATAATAATGACAGCTGGCGAGCCTTGTCCGTGTGGTGGCGAACGCCGGCGGTGGTACGTGCTCCTGCAGAGTCTGAGAATGGCTAATACTGCATGATAAACACTCTGCGGCGGATTGGTGCATAGCTGCTCGTGCTGCCTGCGGACACTTTCGCTTAAACCTCCCCCCTCTCCCCCGCCTTTCCTGGTCCTCCTTCCTTCCTGTCTGAGCGTGTATCCCCAAAGGCGCTTTCCGCATGCATGGAGACACAGTGGCCGGGCTGTCGCGGTCCATTGTCTTAGCGGCGCTTCTCTCCCGAGGGGGGGGGGTCTGTCCCCTCGGGCGCTGTTCGCCGTTGACCCAGATGCGAACGTTGCTGCCTCTGGCTGTACTTTTGCGCCGCGAACTGCGGAAGCTTGCGAAAGCGGATAATGAACTGTGCACGGTAGTCTAATGGGGGCCGCGAATGCGTCCCTTATATACGTGCCTCTGTCAGTCGGCGCTAGTTGCTGTGTGAGCGATAGCCTTTGCTTTGTCGAGTTGTGGCGTGTGTCTTTGCTGCGCTGGCGTGGGAGATGGCCGGGGGGGGGGGGGGGGGGGGGGAGGGATATGTGTCCACTCAGCTTTCGAGCGGTGTATACGTTTGCACTGTGGTGTTGGGACACCCGCGGTACAATAGTGGAGCGGGCGAGGTTGGTCTCAGCAACCTCAAACTATATTCTGTAGTGTTGGGAGTTTTGGTGTTTGGTTGGTAGAATGACTGCGTAAGTTATAGCTTATGCTCCGGGAACTCGGTCGCCCCCTCCCCCCCCCCCCCCCTGGAAAATGGCGTGGCAGTAATTGGCAGTTATGCGTCCTTTTTTTTATTTTCGCCCTTCGGTACGTGTAATGTGGGAGAATAGTGGAGGCACGGTACCGGTTTTGCGCTAACTGGTCCAGCTGCAGCGATGGTCATGACTGCAGCGATACGGGAGAGCGGCTCGCCGATTAGTGATTGGTACGCGAGCCTCGGTGACAGCCGTAAAACGCCGGGGATTAGCGCTGTGATCCGCGTATGCCGCCTCGGGAATCGCTGGCGCTCTGACAGTATACACGCCCAGAAACTATCAGTGGAGATAAGTCATATCTGTTAAAATTACTGGTAAGAGCCTGCGCGATATTGGCGGCTTCGAGCCTATAACAAAAACGCATGGTTCTCTGATGCAGTGACCGCATCTGTATGCAGATCGGATACGAGATATATGAGATATAGTACACCAGGAATAAACATGTGGGGGGGGGTGACCAGGGCCTCGAATGCATTCTTGCAAAGAGTGTGTGGAGTTGATAAGTGTTAAATCATTTCAGCCCCCATGTTTCGTCGCAAGGAGTGGTCAGAGATGCTGAGCGGTGGTCTTTGCATTTGTTGGATGGGGGTTCGGAGTCGCTCCCGACGGGACCACGGGTCAGGAACGACGCTTGCTCCGAACGCACCAACGTACATAGGGACACGCCCCCGTCACGTGTCGAGCCAGGGAGAGAGGAGGATGCCCTTGTGTCCACGTCGACAGCGGAGGGGGATGATCTCGTAGCCAGCCGAAAGATTCCACGCACCGCCGACACCTGTTCTTTAGATGTCAGTCGACGCTCGGACCAGAACGCAGGGTCGGGTCTAGTAGCCAAAAGGAGTCGCTTCGTCATTTGCCATGCCTGCGAAGATTAGCGGACGACGACCGCCAGCTCGCTGCCGTATTCCGGGAATGAGGCCACATTGGTCCCCTCAGCTTAGTCACGGCCATTGGGGATTAGCTGCAGCTCGATCCCTGCGGCGGCCTCTCCGCTTCGCCAAGAGTCTGTCCAGTGTAGCAGCCCTCGGTGCTGTCAGGTGCTCGACGCTCGCTGCGGCGGCGTTCCGCGGGCCCTCGCTCCCCTTGCTTGGTTCCAGGAAGCCACCTGGACGACGCTCTCGGTACTCGGGTCTCGAACGTGGGAGCGATTCGTATCGCGTGGCTCGGAACCATACCTCGGAACATACCATGGCTCGGAACCTTCCCGCAAGTGAGCTTCGCTGACGACGCTGCCAACACAGACGGGCGGGCGCCCGAATGTAACACATTGAAAGCGTGGACGCACTGGGGGTTATTTATGCACCAAAAGAGAGGACCGCTTGGGGGGGTTGCACTGCCTGAAAGGCACTGCACGGTTATAGCGAATAATCTGTTACAGTGAGATTTAAAGGCTGTTTTTTTTTGTTAGACTTCTACATCGACATCGTACACGCCTCCTGCGTTTAAATTGTCGGTCGAAGACATCATTCCTGCATTTTTTTTTTCGCTGCGTGACCCTCCGCCAAAACAGAGGATGGAACTCGAAAGAGGATCCAGTAGAGGATGTTCTTAGAAATCTACGTGGAACGGAGGAAACTTCTCGATGTATATATATATATACCGCACACTATGTCGGTACCAAGCCATGGCTTGCATGCACCTTTGTGGAACGGGATGGAACGGACACGGTCCTCAGAGGGCGGGGACATTGTGTCACGACCACCGTGCCGCAGGCGTACGCTGTACTCTGGGATTTTGTTCCCTTTGTGGCCTCGGAGGAACTGCGAAGCGCGCGAGCTCCATGGCCGGCGGCGGGTGTCGTATTTATTGTCTGGCCGGGGAAGGAATCCTCCTTTGTTGCGCCGTCACGGGTCAAACGATGGTCGTTCTTTTTTTTTTGTCCTCCCTTTCTCGAGTCGGAGCTTTTGATGCTGTTTGTTTTTGTTTTTTTTTCGTTTCGCCTTTCCGTTCGTTTGTCTGGGGCGATCGCGTGGGTTGGCTTTCCTAATTTAGAACTGCATATATATACTTTTTCGCCCCTTAGGCACGCTATAAATAATTGGAATGTTCCTTTCTACGAGGCGGGGCCGCATCGTTAAACAAGTAGAGCACGTGGCTTTGAACTCGGGGGACGTCCTTTCCGCGAGCCTTCCTGCGTGTGGAAAAGAGCAAAACAAATAGTTGAACCTCGCTATAACGAAGTAATGGATATAACGAAGGAACGACGATTCTCCTAGGAAGCTCGGCCAACACGGCCTATAGCGAGGGAACGACGATTCTCCTAGGAAGCTCGGCCAACACGGCCTATAGCGAAGCTACGGTTATAACGAAGTAATCGCCGTGCCCCTACAACTTCGTTATAACGAGGTTGTAGGGGCACGGCGATTACTTGGTTTTAGCCGTAGCTTCGTTATAGCCCATGCTCATAGAGCTTCCTAGGAGAATCGTCGTTCCTTCGTTGTATCCTATTATTTGGTTATGAACCTTTTCGCTATAACGAGTTTCGGCTGTTACGCTTTATCTGCCCTATACTGCAGGCAAAAGGGTCTCAAGTCCACATGGACTTGAACACTGGAATCAAACACGCTGTACGGTGTTAAGGCTATAGGGTGCGTGCGCTGGTCAGTGTACACACGTGACCGTCGCGCTTGCCTCACCAGCCGCCCGGTATATACGTGACTTGGCGGACATGTGACATTCTGCGGCTGTGACGGGTCCGTGGTGTTTCAGTGGGCACGTGTTTTCGAGTCATGTATGTGCGTGACACTGCATGGCATTTGTTGCACTTAAACTGAACGCTGGAAAACCTCTAGTGGTCGGTGGCAGAGTAATTCGCCCCTCAGGCCCACCTGTGTACACCCTCGGTTCTAGTGCTTTGTCGTTCAGAATCCTTCGGCTAGAGTTTTTTTTTTTAGTAATGAATAGTACTCTTCTTCTACGATAATTTTTTTTTCCAAGAACACATTTCGCCCTCTACGTCCAGTTGTCTTTGGCTCGTTGCGCCTGAGGTAGGGACACATGCATACTTAGGTGGACGTTCTGTTCCGCCCCTGCAGTTCCGATGCACGCTCAGTAATCGTCCGTGTATCCGAAAGACGAGTTTTCCCCGATTAATTTTGGCTGCTCGCGTTTGGTCTCGCATTCACCCATTGCCCTCAGTGTTCTCATCCTAGCCTTACGCTAAACTCCAAACAGAAAGGGGTAAAAAGAGACTAAGCTGCTGTGCTCTGGCGCACACCGTTTTACAAAATGGTGTGCACTAAAGGACAGTTTACTCCCATATACGTGCATTCATAGTGTATGTTCCTTTAATGCATGCACCCCTGTCTCTTGGTGTCCCTCGAGTTTGTCGCACGCTTTCTGTTCCACGCATCCTGCACCGAGACACACCCTGTTGTGATGTATACGCTTGTTCCAGCGTAACAATGTATGCATGCCTGATTTCGAAGCGAATTGCATGCATTCCCCTTGTGCCGTCTTTTCCTTTGTCATATATGTTCTCAGCCTTACAAATGGCGGGTGTCTCTCTCTCCCTGTGCAGCAGCGGGCCCGGTTGGTCTCGATGCGCGATCTGGTCCCCGACGACAGCAGCAGCGGAAGCAGCAGTGACGAAGAAGAGACCAGCATGATGAAGCACCACCACCAGCAGCCCCAGCAGGACCACCACCCCTGCGAGAACTACATGACGCAGAACTGCGTCACCATCATACCCGTCGAGTACCCCCGCTCCGACAGCTCGCCCCTCTCGGGTATGTGCACAGCCAAACTTGCTTAGTATAGCACACTTTTTTTTTCTTTTACGCGCTTCGCGAGGTTATAGATATCCCCGTAGTTTTGCGTCGCACGGGAAAGTGGAAGGGACTTCCGGGGCAACGCTGCGCCACTTCCGGTAGACCTAAGCCTTCTTCGCACTGCATGGGCTTGGTCTCTCCGTAAAACGTACAGGGACGCTGCTGTAAATTGATGGCTGTGGTCTCTTTGGCGCCGGTGAGGTGATGGGAGCCCATGTAAGCGCTGTGCAGTGCGCTAGAGGGCAGCTTACTCCCTTCTTACTCTTTTCTGTTTAGAGTGTAGTTAAAATTGACCTTAAAAAGTGGGTTTAACAAGATTTTCCGCATCTTATCTGGTGATTATACACGTCGTGGCCCAGCAGCCGACGTTATGTGCACACGGTAGCGGTATCGCCGGTTTCGCCAGGAGGCACAAGATGGCTCGCTGCTTGCGAGAAGCATCATGCGTTGTTCTTTGCGGAGACACTGCGACACGATAGGTAATGTTGTGGTAGCTGATGGTACGCAGCCGAGAATGCGCAGAGGAAGAGGCGAGGTCAAAGGAAAACGCGTATATGTTGCTGTCTCTTAGCGATAATTTATCTCGAACCCGCTCAACGTTACCGGAATTCGGAACAGCGCCGCATCACCTTCTGCCTCTGCAGTCTCCCAGTCATTCTCTTACTTTGTTACATCACGGATGATGTCAACGCGCTATCTTCGAATGTTCAAAGCCATGCGCCGCATGGTGGCAGCCAAGAGAACTAGAAGCGCTTGTCCCGATTTACTGGTAGTGATTGTAGCCTGTTTTCTGGTGCGCCGATAACTAAGGAAAAGTGTTTTTCTTTTCTTTATGTCCACAAATATTAGGGGCGGGCGACCGAAAACCCCTGTTGCTACGCGTCCACGGGTTTCTTGTCGATTGCCAACATAAAATACCACTTCTGCGAAGCGCCTATGTCTAAATCTTGCGCTGCGCATCAGGAGAGCATTAGGGGCAGGTCCCGCGAAACCCGGGTCAAAAGCGTTTAGAAAGCTGTGTCCAACGTGGCCGTTAAGGTGCCGCCTTGCACCGCGAGGGGGCGACAGTGGGCGTCGTGATGCCACGGCAGCTCCATCTTCCTGGACGTGGCGGCCGACGCAACCAGGCCACTAGGCTTTGCATTTAAGCCTGCGAGGCTTCTGCTAGGCCTAATAGCCGTTATCATCGGCTTCATTTGTTCACATCGACAGCCTCCCCCCCCCCCGTTTCGTGTTACTACGTTTCGTTAGGCCTAACGGAAGTGAGCCGCGCCTAATTCTCGCGTTTAGGTTGCAAGTATTCCGGTTGTCGCAGCCATCAATCCCCGCCGCCATTACACTCGGAGTGGGCGTTGCGCAAGTGGCTGAGCGCAGGAACAGCTACAGTAAAGTGGACAGGAACCGTGCGCGCTCCGCGCGACAATTAAGCGGCATTGCCTATGCATCGAAGCCATCTTCCGCGCCGCCGCCCGCGTCGAGTCACGCGGTACTGCTGACGCGTCGTCGCGATCGCGCGTGGCTCGGCCCACTTGGAAATATGGCGGCACGTCGTGCGCCGTCCGTCGGGGCATCGGGAAGCGCGCGCTCGGCTTTGGCGCGATAATGGCGGCGGGAACGCGGTCGCCGCCGCCGCGCTCGTTAGGAGATCGTTGCAGCTCTGCAGAGGATCGGCGAGAGCGCACGCGCTTCCAGCCGTTTTCTCACAGCGAGTGTACTGGGCTGATCGTGTGCGTCGCATAGCCGCGCAGTTTTTGTGCCAGGCGCTGAAGCAGGGAACGATGCGAAGAGCGCGCCACTTTACGTCACCGTTTCGTGGCTGGGCCATAAGAGGCTGATGGGGTCGCTGAGGCGCACATGTGCGCCGAGAAAGTATAGTTCCACGTGTTTATGAGGCTCTGGGACGTACGACGGTCGTTCGCACCGAAAAATTTTGTACGTTCGGAGAGGAGTAGCGGGTGAAAATCGTCGTGAAGCCGTAGTGGAGCGCATCACATTGGGGGAAAACTGATGCAACGGTATACGCATGCGCGATAGTTGTGTTCGAATCTCTTGTCATTCTTGCCTGGAGTTATTCCGCACGTGGAGCATTTGCTCCTTTGCCCAGTTTTGGGTAGTTGTCAGCGTCTATAGTATGTGTGCCCTTTCAAGTTTGTCACCAGGATTCTAAAGACGTAAAGATGAAACTGAGCAAAAAGATGGCCTCTGAACAGGTCATCATCATCATCAGCCTGACTACGCCCACTGCAGTGCAAAAGCCTCTCCCATGTCTCTCCAATTAACCCTCTCCTTTGCCAGCTGCGCCCACCCTATTCCTGCAAACTTCTTAATTTCATCCGCCCACCTAACCTTCTGCCTTCCCCTGCTACACTTGCCTTCTCGTGGAATCCACTCCATTACCCTTAAGGACCAGCAGTTATCTTGCCTTTGTATTACATGCCCTGCCCAAGCCCATTCCTTCCTCTTGATTTCGACTAGGATGTCATTAACACGCGTTTGTTACCTCACCCACTGTGCCCGCTTCCAGTCTCTGAACAGGTATCTCAATGCTAAAAGTGCCTGGCAACCTCCTCACTTATTGGGTTGCATTAGATACCTTTTGAGGCTGTCATGTAGAGTACTTGTCTACGAACAGAGTGCGGCCAACTCGCGACGTTTCGCGTGCGCGCGTGCTGTGCACCCACAGCTTGCACCCTGCGCGGAGGACCGGTGGCGGCGGGCGGTGGCGACAAGCGGGGAGACTATGCCACACTGGACCACCGCCACCACCACCCCCACAACAGCCACAACCACCACCACCACCACAGTGCCCCGTCGCCGTACGCGGTGTCCGTGCCGGCACTCACCACCACACGGCGTCAGCTGCCCACCCCGACACACCACCACCACCAACACCATAACCAATACCACCCAGCTGCCACTACCACCGGTACGGCCGGTCACCACTTACACCAGCAACAGCCACCGCCACCTTCTTCGCACCATGCCCACCACCACCACAACCACGTTCGCCAGCAGCAGCAGCAGTGTTACCAGCTGCCCCCACTCACGGCGGTGGCACACGGGCACGACAATGGCGGTCCTGGCTGGAGGATCCTGCCCACGCCGGCGGCCAGGGAGCACTTGGTGCCCCCGCCAGCCCCGGCGTCCACCCCGAACCTGGTCCCGAGTCCGCTGGCCCCAGCGCCGGCGGCAGCGCCCCAGCAGCGGCCCGTGACGCCGCCGCCAGCGCCGCCCCCAAGTAAATGCCTCCTCAGTCACGTGACGGAGCAGACTTGCTTTTGATGGTGCTGGCCCTATGTGGCTGAGCTCGCAAGGAGTGCTTAAGTCCCCACGAAACTTAAGTGATTGTACGAGATGTATACAGGAGGGTGGCTTTCATGGTTGTGTTCTAGCAGCTTAAGGTAAAAAGCCAGATATTAGAAAGGCAAATATTTTGGAAAACTTGCACGTCTTGAACTTCACCAGTGTGGGCATATCTCTTGAAAAGCCTGTCAGCTGTTTCAGATATTTGAAAAATGCTGCCATATATGATTTGTTAGGTTTAGCCTTGGCCTTGTCCACATTGATGTTTCAGTATTTCATGATTCTGGTGTTGCTTAGTTCAGTTGTGAGTATGGATTGCCTCTAATTTGCCTCACATATTCTGCCTTCTCATTAACAGTTCTTGTCTTATGCCTTTGGAGCAGTATATAAAAGGTGTATATGGAGCAGTATATAATAGGGTGATGAGAGCTTGCCAATGGTTTGCTTTGTGGAGACATATTACATTATATCTGTAATTCTGACGAGATTCTCAGCTTTTTTTGAGGTCTTGTGACATTATGCATCAAGCCTTATCCTTTTGAATGACTGAGCTATGTCTGCTGGGAGCAGATACGTGGAACTCGGCACTGTTTATGATTGTGACAGAGTAATAGCTTAAGTCAAAGCCCTCAAGATGCTATCAAGTCAAAGCCATAATGATAGTGCGTCAGTGACCAGGACACTGAATTTGGCTGGAGTTATGCAGCAAGCAAGTCTGCCCTGAGAGTTTATATAGAATACTGAAGTTTCCATTTTATTGTTTTTTGTTCCTGGAACAAGCAAATTTGTGTTATTTTACAACCTTTCTGTGTTCACTGATGAATGACTTTGTTCTAATGAATGGTTTTCCCTGTAACTGATTTAGTGTAAGCCACAGTCCTTTCTGGGCATAAACTTTACTCAGACTCATATGAAAAGTAGAAATTGTCAAATTTGTTAACCAAGGGCTGCATTAATGCCAGAGCAAAGAATTGTTATGCATGTGTTGTGCAATTCGGAAGGGCCACAGGATACCAAAGCAAGGTGCCTAATTGTATTAACACTGGGCATTTATCTCTACTGTTACATTCTGATACCCAGTGATTGCAAGGTATACCTTTATTAAAAATTCATTTGAGGAACTGCCCACTAGATACACCTGATAAGGTCATGTTCAGGATTAGCAAGACCTCTATGGACATCTGTTCTTGAAGGACAAATTTTTACCACGTCAAAATGATTGTAGCCCACCATGGCCAGAATGGGAATGCTGCCGATTAATGGCACTGTTACTGGAAGTGCTCACCAGCACCACAGTTATGGTGAGCAATGAGACTTGAACCTCTCACTGTTGAGAAAATTTTACATTTAGCAGAAGCGTGAAAGTGTGAGGGACATGCCCTGCTCGCCCGACGAAACCTTGATACTGGCGAGCACCGCCAATAACAGCGCCACTACTTTGTAGCGCTTCAAACTTTTGGCATAGACTGAGATTGTCAAAAACTTTTGGGAAAGCATGGTTTTGCATGTACGCCTGCTTTACAACTGCACTGCCATTAATTTTATTTTATTGTTATTGTTGCGTAGTAATAGTTATTTTGAAGCGTTAAGAGGACCGCTAGCGCTTGGGCCTTGTGCACCTACACTGCCGCATGCATACCACTTTGTTACATTTGTCTCAGGCATGCATGTTATCCATTGTTGTTACTCTAGCATGCATGCAAACAACCATCTTTGTGACAGATTCTCCTTTGTTATGAGTGCTGCTATTTTGTTGTAAATAAATCATACTCAGGCTTCCGCTACCTTGTTCCTGCACTGTTTGTTGTAAACATGCGTAAAGAACATACTCATGGCCATGTGACATATTGACCATCTTGAAAGTTTTCCAGTGTCATGCATTTCATTTTGACATTCATTTGTGAAATATGGTAGTGCATGAATGAACTGTTACCATTTATGCATCGCTTCATTTTAAGAAACAATTCTTGGAACGATTTTAAGTGCTCACTATTTCCTAGCTTGTTGGTCGAGCAAAAAATTGGTGCAATTTTGTCCAGAACATGTAGTAAACTATGCGTAATTAGCAGCAGTTGAGATATGGTCGACGATTGGGGAGGACATTTGTGTAAGGTTGGTAGGATAGTTATAGTCAGTGTTGATTCAGATAAAGGTGTTTGTAGAGTAACTATTACCACTCAGCCTTATTATACGCCAGACCTGTCATGACGGCTCAATGGCTATGGTGTTCAAGTTCATGCTCTGGAAAGAGACCTCAGTGGCCACAATTTGGCCACAAGGTGCTAGTGCACGTTAAAGAACCCTACCTGATCGGAATTAATCTGAAGCCTTTTGCTGTGGGACTGTTCATAATCTAGAGCATCACTTAAGGTTGTGAAGGTTGGTGAATGTTTATCTCACTAAAAACTCAGATCATTGAAAGTAATTATCATATTAGAGAATTGATGTATGGTAACAAGATGAGTGAATGGTAAATTGATCAATTAGATTAATAAGTGCATTTAAGAAACCAAATGAGGACGAATGGTTATGATACATTCCGTTAAAATGGTGAACTGCCATATCAAGAATTAGCTGAAGAAGGCTTTAACTCACTGGAAATGATGCAGCACTTAAGAATTGCTACCCAAGAGCGGCAGCTTTCATTGCTATTTGTATTGCTTGTTCTGCTTACATCCTTACTTCACCAATGCATGTCCTCCAGTATGATGCAAGCACTTGTTACTAATGAATCTCTTTGCTTATCACCAAATTGTTGTCAGCTTGGCATGAAAGTTGTGATGTTTCAATAAAGTAGTATCATTATGTTATTACACAGAGTTGTTCATGCATTATTTTATATTTTGCTCACTGGAACGTTTCTTATTCGTTTTGCATGGGTGGGTTATGACCTTTTTGTTCTGCGTGAATAGTTTTTGCACTCACGTTGTTCTTTTTGCTGTACTGTTATTTTTGTCTTTGTTTATGGCTTTATGCTTCGTGAATGGCTGAGTGCTCTTAAAAGCATGTGATTTGTTTGACAGGGCACGTGGCACAGTTTGCAGTGCATGACACGAATGACTGTAAAGCTGTTTTTTTTTTTTTCAGTATTGCCAATAAAACTGGTGAAAGACATGCACATGGTGTCTGCGGTTCTGACTTTCGTTGATATGGCATTGTGGTTCGCTATTTGGAAGTGGCATATGAATGATGCCAGGTACCTGTATATCCAGTACCTTAACTGGTTGCAGTGATAGCTTACACCTGCCACCTTACGTGCAGGCGAAAATTATAAACATGGTGGTGGTATTCCTTGCTACCAGAGGTGGCAGTGAGGCTATTAATGGTTTAGTGATAACTGGATCATGTGTGCCTGCCATGTACATAAATATAAGAAGAAATAGTAAATGGATTAATGTAGCCTGCAGGTCATGTTGCCAGATGTTAATGTTAGTATTGTGGTCCCATGTGATGTACCGTCTTTGCCACAAGTAACCAGCAGTGGTGGTTTGTTTCTTAGCTGCATAGTGAAATACTCTTGACAGCCCTTAAGCTCCGAATCTGTGTAAAGTAAGGTGAACCGTTGTCCTCGCATTTTGACACCTTTCGGTCTTTAGCAGTGCCTTAAAAACTCTGTTGTACGGTTGAGAAGCAAACACCTGTTGCTTGGTTACTTTTGGCAAAGGGGGCACCTTCATTTTCACATCTCAGAATGTGGCTTTTGCAAGACCTGTGTTGTAAAAGCTTTTTCAGTGCTTACAGTGACTACTTTGGTTTATTAAAGGGCATAATGCAATACTGAACTTTTTCTGGCTCTAGTATCATTAGAAAAATCTTCTTTACTCAAGTTTCAGTATTTAGTGTCCTTCGCCTGCCATTGGGCTTAGAAAGTTGGCGTGCACTCAACTGGAAGAGCGAAAAAAAGAGGCACGAATATTTCTTCTATTTTCATGATGTCACAAACCTAAGAAGGTGTGCTATTACAAGTGGCCAGAAAATAAATGGTAACGGCACATTTTGCTTTGTTCGCACCTGCAGTGGAGTTGATGAAGACCATTTATGGTACTGATTTTCTTTGCATAAACTGAGTGGTGCACATTTTTTTCTTGAGCTGTAGTCTGATATAGAGTCAGTGCAGACGAATGATGAAGTTGAATGCAAACAATCTAAATAAAACAAAAGGTTTACTGGTTAAAGTGGTTAGAAATGGCCTGTGTGCTCAGGGTTCACTCTATATATTTAGTTACTGTGCATTTTTAGTCTATTCCTCCTGCTGTAACGAATGGCAGTAATCTGAGCATTCTTTCTTTCATCTAATCAAGAACGACTATGGCATGTTGAACGGCTATTTCGCTCCTCAGGTGAGGGAGGTGAAAAGAATATGGAGCAAAGAAAGAGTGCTTTCAATGATAGAGATGCCAGATTTATGTTCACAATTGTTTCGCTGTTATGATAGTTGCCTGTAAAGGAGCAGAAATTAGCTAACACTTTCCATGTGCTCTCTTCTCCCCGCTCTTTCGCCATTCCCCGCCCTCTTCTCGGTTTACCGCACGACCTTTGAACCCTGTCGTGTGCGGCCTCCACAGAGCAAGAGATGTGTGTGTACCTGATGAACAAGGTGTGCCTGTGCGTCGAGGTGGACAACGTGCAGCTGGCGACAGCTCAGGAGATCATCGACATCATTGCTGAAGAGGACACCGAGATCAACTTCCCGGCACAAGTCAAGGACGTGTTTGCCCTCTGGATGACCTCGCCGTTGCTTGGTGAGTGCGTCGAAAAGGTTACTAATGTGCTTTGCTGATTGAATCGTGGCTCGTCTACTCTTTGATGTAATAAAAAAAAGAAATATTTGATCATGTTTTAAGGATTGTAATGTAAGAATCTATCATAGGCTCTTATCATAGGAAAGTGTCCAGGAGCTTTTTCGTTGCCGTATAGATGGGAAGGAATAGAACAAATGGTAGGCAGAGATTAGACCATTTTCTTTCAAATTGCAGTGAACTTAGACATATTGCAGACCACACCTGGCCAAGCAGGAAGGGCATTACTACGGAAAAATGTATGCATTGAAAGCCGCAATTGGAATGGAAATACAAGCAAGGAAACAGCAAAATGTCACTTATTTTATTCTACACACTTTTGCAAACTGCAGAACATGGCCAACAGTAATGGAAGAACTTTTTTAATTTTGCTCTAAACACGTTGTATTCGAACACTTTTCCTTAGTTCACATTTGTGGGAAATTCTACGGAGGCGATGTTTCTTCTGTGGTGTCTTCGAATTGCCAGTTTAATATTTTTTTTTTTTGATGGGACGTGGTGCTTTGATTAACTTGTGTGCTCATTCCTTCTTTCTGTTTTGCTCCCACTTACAGAGCTCCAGCTCAAGCCAGACCACAGACCGTACCTGATCCGGGAGCGATGGTCAGAGTACCTCAAGAAGTACACCTTTGCGACAAAGCAGCAGCTGGAGGCTGGTGGGTTGCATTCGCAGCTCATTGCTTCAGTTTTTAAAAGTTCATTAAGTGGTTTTTATATTTCGTTTTTCATAACAGCGAAATAATTGTGCGTTAAATTGTCTTGTACAACTATTCCTAAGAAGGTAAAAAACAAAACTGGCTGCCTTCAGCACGACATTTGTTGTGTTAATGTGATGAAATTTGCTGACAATGTGAATTATATGCATTGTGTCTCTTTCACTATTGGTGATGAATCAGTCTTTTTAACAGTAAGCTTTGAGGTTATAAATGCTATACATATATATGGCGATGACTCATGTGAATAGTGCTATTATGGATTTGGGGTGCTGTTTGAGAGACCAGGGCGCTGTGTTCATTTCCTGTTTCTGTTTCAAGTTTTTTTTTTTTTTTTTCGCAGAAATGAGTGGTAGGAGTGCATTCTGCATGTTTGGAAAACAGTGTAAAAAGCACCTTCTTGCTGAGGCTAATTAGGTGGCAGCATTTAGTCCATGCAGTAATTTAGCTGCGATGGTATCCCTCAAGGGCAACAAGCATGTTGACGGGAACCTTGCCTGGTTTGGACATGAACTGCCAGTTTTTTATTTTTCAAATTTCCAAGTTCCAAGAAGCCAGACCAAAAAGAGATTGATTTACCCATATGTGGAAACAATAACACAAGCAAGACTTTCAATTTTATAAAGTTTGTTACTTTGCCAGTGTGAATCACATTTATGGCTTTTTGGATTATGTTCAGTTATGAGAGTCCCTTTTGGATAGATATACACAAATCTTTTTTGTTTTTGACATGCCATTGGAACACAGAATTACTCAGTCCCTTGTCTTCTCTGTCTGAATGCAGATGAACCAGTGCTGACTCTGCAAAGGAACGTCTTTCTTGAGAAATCCAAGGAGAAGGAGGTACAGTACCGAGGATTATGTAATCCGTCTTGTGCCACAAAGATATGTACAGAAGATTGAACGGCATCACACATAGCAAACTAAAAAGCTTTGCAATGGTACTGATAAATTTCTAAATAAGTGCTTGCTTACCTGTCCTAGTGGTGTGTGGTGTTGAAGGCAAGTAAGTGCACAGCAAACCATTCAAGACCTCTGAACCAAACTGTGTTTTTGGTGTACTCGACTCTACAAAACAAATAAACAAAAATTTGTGTTGCACAGTGGAGAATTGAACAGTCAACAGTTAATGAATGCTTTAGTGGGTGACTAGCTGCTGTCTACATTTATAGCCAGTGCAGTCAGCGGGTATTTTCATAGATAGAAAGAGCTACAAGCCTTGCATTTGTTTTTGTTGTGAAAAGCATTAACATTTGTTCTACGACAGCTGTAACTTGGACGGTGTTATAAATTTTCATGCTTTTTTTCCACTCAGTAATGGATTGTGCCAAGATTTCGCTGTCTAGCCTAGCACGTTGTGGCTTTTCTTTTTTTTTATAAATCCACGCACTTTTGAGTTGGAATGAAGCATGTTTTCGATCTTGTCGCTGAAGTATTTCTTGTGGCGTTTATGTGCTGTGGGCCAATAGGCATGGTCCTTGACATGGAACAGACATGACAGCCATGAGAGCTAAGTAACATGGGTTGGTGAAACCATCAATAGGCAACTCATGTACGGTAATGACAGGCTGACACGTAGGCTTCTTGGTGGTAGTCATAAAAGAGCTTGAAAAGAAAAAAAAAAGCAATATCTTGATGAAACATTTAGCTAGTAGTGGTTGTGTTTTATGTTTTCTCTCGTCTCTGCCTTTTTGTGCTCTTTTTTTTCTTCCCCATGATGGACACTGACATGTCAGCTTTGGCATCATAGCTGTGGAGTAATGCCTAGTTAGATACTGTAGTTGTATTGCATCTTTCTTTCTGTTTCACTATTTACAGAAGTCAGTCACATATTATCTTTACCTTTATGCAGCTGAACGACGGAATTAAATAGACTATGTAGTTTAATTGAGCTTCACTGTGGGAGACAGTTTGTCTTCGGACACAGACATAAGCACGGGGCCAAACACTTTCATAGCAGCTGCAGATGTGGGTTTCTGGGTTTGAAGATAGTTAAGCTTGTAAGCATTCATAGATGTTTGGTATGTTTTGCACGTATTTCTGAGGTAGTCATGAGATACTGTTAATAATTGAAGTCGAGAAGTATATTAATGTGAAGAGCCGGTCAGTAATTTGTGCTTAAAACCTTTGGCTTGGATGTTCTATCTGTACTAAACAGCTCCTCCTAATAGTGATGCTCTGAAACGTATTGCACAGCTGTGTTTCTACATGAGAAAATGGGTCCTATTATGAATACCGTAAAAATTAATCCTCTTTATCGGTCGTTCTGAGGTGGTTCATGTTGATCGTTCCTAACATAACTAATCAGCATGCCATCCACTGTTTCTGAAAGATCTTTTTTTGTTAGGCTGCTAAGTGCTCAGAACTTTTGGAGTCATCATCCTATAGCCTCAATTGGTATGACCTGCAGATCACTGACCTCAAGCTGCTGAAGATGCTCTTTGCGGAGGCCAAGGGCAATGTCCTCGACGGACGGTACCCCTGTGAGACAGAAGACTGCATGGTCCTCGGAGCTATCCAGGCTCGCCTCGAGCTTGGCCCCTATGATCCAATCAAGCATACACCAGAGTTCTTCAGGTAAGAGCGCATTGCTGTTCTTGCGAGTTGTCAGTAACCTTCCTAGAATTATGATCTATTTCATACAGTGTACCATGCAATCCATATGGAAGGTCTCTCACATTAAGGGGGATTCGGGGATCATAATTGCAAAAATCTAAAAAAAGAAACAGACTTCAGAAGACACCATATTTGGCACCTATAAGCTTCTTTAATTAAATTCCAAAATATTTTTCACGAAAACAGCTTAGAACTGACCTTAAAAAATGTTTTTCTGATTGAAGGTAGCAATAAACTGGCTTAAATCTCCGTGAAAATTCCATTTTTCTCAAAAGTGTTTTTTTTTACCTGACTGCCCGACATCCAGAAAGTATAAGATGGCAATGGCTGCACGAATTTTCATGCAGTTGGTTGCATTGTGTTCCTTGACATATTCTTTATGCTCTGATGTTCCTATATTTCTAAATTAATTCCTCATTTTTTTGCTCTCTCACTGATTTGACATGACGATAATGAGTGCATTATGCAAGTGTGGATATAATATTCTGTGTAGAAAAAAACCGAACTGCTAAAGACATTTGAAGATGTCACTGCATCAACCATTCCTTTGGGTAAATCTTAAGAGTGACTTCAGGCTCCTACGATTGTTTTGTTGTTACGCCAGGTTTTCTACTAGTTTGGCATAGCAGTGAAACATATAAAAATTTATAATGTCAAAACTACACAAGGTATTTCAGTGAAATTTTGTAATTTCTCATTCAGTGGACTTCCCTACAAGTGTGCCAAATATCGTTGCTCTACACCAAAAACTGAAAATTTTCATCTCTGAAAACAGTGTCTCCTCTTAAAGGAACACTGATGATAAATTCATGTTGGCCTGTATCGATAGACTGTGGCATTCCAACGACAAAGGGTCCACTTTCACCAAAACAGGAACTTTTTTATAAGCTAGAAAATACAAAAAAAATGAAATGCAGGTGTCGCTATTACCGGCCTGTAGGTGTGGATGTCATGAGTGTGTGAATGGAGGGGCAGGAAACTTTTTGCATTTCATTTTCTCAGCTATGAGTCCGTCTTTTGCTGGTAGATAGATATCGAGACAGACATTTATATTTAGAAAGAGCCGGAGAATGAATTTGTACTGAGAAGAATAATTGAATGGAGTTTTCTTCTATGTCCGTTTGTCTCGAATGGGTAGTGAAGACGAAATGCACTATGGAGCGCTTGCACCCAAAAGACATCTGTGGGCTGCAACTTCACTGAACAGTGTCACCTGCATGCAAGTTATTAGGTTTGCCAAGCCTTTGCAGTACACAGACGTATCTTCATGATTGAACGGTGACCTAAGTCGGTTGTTCAAGAAATTATTGAAGAATAATTTCAGAAACAACAAAGAATGTTTGCTAATATGCATCTCTTGGTTAGTTGTTAGTTCATGATTGATGAATCAGTGAAGAAAACATGCAGCCAACGTAGTTGTACCAGATGACAATGCTTGTGTTCCCCCGTACTACTTCTCTGTCGCAGGTCTTTTCTGGGCTGCTTTGTCAACCGTGAACAAATTATCTTCTTTATTGACGAACGAATTAGCTAATTTTTGTTGTTGTTTTTATTAGGCCCTGCCCCTGTCTCTGCCCTGTTCCCACAGGTGGAATAGACAGCCAGTGTAGCACGTGCTTCACCTACAGAGCCGTTTACATTTGCTTTGTATCAAAAATCACTGCCTTTCTTTGAAACCATGAAACAGGTCCCGTATCCGGGACTTCCTTCCCGAGCACGCCTGCCGCTCCCACTGGTTCCTGCTTGGATTGGGCGCCAAGAACGGTCCGGAGCGGCGCCTCTCAGAGCACTACCAGGCCATTGCGAGCAACGTCAAGGACAGCCGGCTCTTGCGCAAGTACCTCGAGTTCTGCTGGGTCTTCCCTTTCTACGGGTGAGCTCTCACTGTTGCTGTTCATTCCGAGGGTGTCGAAGGGGCCACCAGCTGCAGCCATGTGTGGTCATGCCACGAACTTGTGAGCAAATCTGCATTAGCGTGCTGCATTGCATGCGCCTCACTGCTGGTGCTGTGATGATAGTAGTCGCACTTCTCCTTTGGCCCCTGGTTCAAATTTTGAAAGTTCACAACAGACATGCGTGACAAGGAGGGAGTCTGTTTCCTGGGGCAGTGACAGTCGGGATATACCGAGAAGGGGGAGTGGGGGAAGAGTCGGACATATAGAAGCTTTGAAATGACGGGAGCAGCAGGAGTGGGCGCATACGTGAATAGGACATACACTGGCTGCAACTTTCAACTTTATTGCATGGCTACTAAAACACTGCACTTATCCCAGGCAAGATGCCAAAGCATCTCTGACCAACTTACCGAAAATGTCCACACTTCTAAAATATACCTGGAAAGGATTGGCTCTTCCCCCTTACTCTGCCTTTTGCCATTTCTCGTGGGCAGCAGCCATTGCCAGTATCGCATTATCGTCGTCCTTGAGCTCTTTTCCGTCTGCTGCTGGGGGCTTCTCTTATTAGAATCAAGTGCTTCAGTTCCTGTTGCAAAAAAAAAAGCTTCATAGATGGATTCAGTTGTCACAGTGTGAGGACACTCTGCTGGAAATTTTGCCACTTATGTTGAAACTGTATTTTTTGTCAAAATTTCTTTATTTCTATAATTTCGAGCTAATGAGGGTTCGCTGTTTAAATTTCCCTGGCCTTTCATTCCAAGCACTGCATAGCCTGCAACATGTACCATATTTACACAATTGTAAGTCGACCTATTTTTCAAATTTTGAAAATCCGAAGTGGGGGGGTCGACTTAAAATCGATACCAAAGCACATTGCACCATGAATAAAGGCGAGACAAGTGAGATATCAGACATGCTACAACATGGTTGCATTTTTGCTGCGCGGCTCTGTCGCATCGCTCTTGATGCTGGCCTTCAGCAGCTGCTATGTCAACGTGTAGAACCGGCATCCCCACCCCGCGTGAGGCGGCCGATGGTGGCTGTCGATGAGCAGCAAATCGGCACCAGCCCATTCCCCACACGTGGCCGCAGATTGCGTCTGCTGATAAGCGGCGGCAGGCCGATAACGCATTCGTGTTCTACTCTTAATAGGCATCGTCCAAGTTTTTTTTGTTTACCTTCAACTGCGCACTCGGCGCTCAAGGGAGCGTTGGTAGTTGATGGAAGGGCTGCTGTTTTGATCGCGGCAGCACCCCCACTCGGAACCACAGCGGCAACGGGGAGTGTCGAAGCCGACGGAAGAGCCGACGCTGCTCATGCATAGTTTCTCTTTGGCTCTGACGTATTCGACTACTGCCGGCCACATTTCACAAGTTTTTAACGTAGTGCTTCGTCATTCGTCATTTGTGCTTCGGGTCCGGTAAGCGACCGACGCTCGTTCACGGCTACATTCAAGATGGCTGTCATTCTATACGCCGAAGAAATGAACTGCGTGCTGGGCCGCAAGTTCGACGTTCGCAACGGGTGATACAGGTGTGGCAGCTGCAGCGAGGCAAAATTTTCAGCTGTTCCATGCAATGTCGAGATGTGGCTGTTTGTGAAGTGCGGGATTTCGCTGCACGACGATGTTAGAACGACGAGCTGTGGTACCGCGGCAGCGATCACGACGACAGCACTAATGAGGACGATGACGCAAGTGTGGATGAGTAGTCCAGTGACTAATACATTTTCGTTTTAGAATGTGCCCATTGGCGCTCCCGCGCGTGGCAGCCGATAGCAGCTGGCGATAAGCGGAGGCCGCAGGATAGTGCTGTGGCATTCTATTATTAAAGGCCAAGTGTAAATGGCCTCTAAGTTTCTTCTTTTTTTCAGAAATGTGATGTAAAGGGGTCGGCTTACATTTGAGTCGACTTACAGTCTTGTAAATACGGTAATATTGTTGCGGATAGTTGTACTAAAATGATGGCGCAGAAGTTGAGGGAGTGGCAGTGTGTGCTACAAAGCAGTGAAATGCCTCAGCTCTCAACGTATTCCCCACATGTTTGGGAAGAAACAACACTGCAGCATGCACTATGCACGAGGAAAACAGGTAGATTGTTCCGCAAGTTCAAAAAGAGGGCCATGTCCTTAATTAGTTTTCTCTAGTAATGCATACTGCGAGCTAAAGTGTGCTTCATGGATATGACATATTTTGGTTTAGGAACTCCTTCGCACATTCATGATCTGTAGTATCTGTTGTGTGATCTTGGCAGATGGCTTTCTAGCTTTTTTTTTGTGTTTGTGTGGCAGAACTTATTTTTGCCTAGGTTTGAATTCATCATGCAAGTACCATGTGCAAGCAAGCAGGTGCAAGTAAGCACTTGGGCTGATTTATTAAGGCAGTGCAGCAGATTTGAGGATTTCATCTGGGGAAAGGGGAAGAGGGGGAGACAGAACTTTGCTTCTTGATGCTATTTATAACATTCTTACTTATTAGCTTATTCTTATATGCACTGTGCAGGAGCGCCTTTTTCAATGGCCAGGTGGAGCGGCCTGTGACCGGCATAGCAGCCCTGATGAACCACTATGACCTGCCTGTCCTGGTGGCCATCAACCGCGAAGGGCTGCACGTCATGGACCCCAGTCAGCCGGTGAGTTGCCTAGCTGACCACCCTGTAGTCGAGTGAAAGCAAGTCAATCTTAACTGGAGCAAGTAAAAAGTACAGCCGTCAGTGCAGTTTCTTCAAATTGGGCTTTTCTTGTTGCGCGCACATTATTCGAAATCAATGTAACGGAGCCCTGGTAAAGGAATTCATTCCCTCTGCATCTAGGATGCATAGCTTGAGATTAAATGGTGCACTGTGCGGCTTGCGCACTCAGAATTAGGCTGCATATGTCGAATCCAGGCTGCGTACAAATGTGGTGATGAAAATAGGTATTCTCCTTGCTAATGCTTTCGAAAGGTTTTTGACTGCCATTGAACATTGACATATCACTGCAAAGCTTTGCATTGTTTATTTGTTTATGCTCAAAGCTGCCCGCACGCAGCTTTATCACTTTGTGAACCGAGATGTGCCCAGATTTATCTCAGATGATCGCAGCCATGCACAATTGTTTCTACATTATTCGAGATTGTCGTAGTAGCCTTTGGCACTTTGTCTCGAAGATTCCTTGTCAGTACCGCAGCTGTGACCTAGTGGTTGAGTATCCGCCTCGCATGCGAGAGGTGCGGGGTTCGATCCCCAGTGCCATTGGGTACCCACAGGTGGTACAGTGGGTGCAAGCTTCCCCTGGCCTGGTGCTCGGCTTAATCAGGGTGAAAAGCTCGGGAAATTGGTCCTTGACTCCACCTTGAGGCAACGAAAAATACCTTTTGCCATGGCGCTTTTTGGCAGCATACATCTTTGCAGCATAAAAATTCACTATCATATCATCTTCCTTGTCAGCTTTAACCTGAGCGCGGGCGAGAGTGACGAGGACTTTATTCTTTGATGACTGCCTAGGATGTTTCTTGCTATTGCAATTGCAAAGTTGTTCAGTTCATTTTCTCACGAATCAGCTCAATGAACAGTTTCTTTTGGCAGCCTTAGACTATCTTCCTGCTTACCAGACTGTGTCACTGCCATGTGACAGTATCTTCTTGCTCTGTTGCGGAACGTTCATGTAACAAGTGCAGTGATATGAATGACGAGAAAAGTACTTTATGACACGAAACAAAGTGAACAAGGGTAGTTTGGCAGCTTCAGTCTACTAGCCAATGTCAAGTGGGAAGGCACCTGGATTACGTGTGTTAAGAAACTTTACTGTATGCCCCAGTGTTGCTAAGTACCATTGTCATTGCTTTCCTTGGCACAGGTGGTGCTTCTGAGCCTGCCATACAAGCAGCTGTCTTGGGACTATGCCTGCCCCACGCAGCCCGACAACCCCGACTGCCTTCCCTGCCTGTTCCTGCAGTTCCAGCTGCCCGGGCAGAGCGAGACGTCTGTGCTCCAGATCTTCTCCCGACAGGTAGTGCACTGTTGCCCCCGACTGAGCTGTACTATTGTTCACAAAGTTTAATAATAAATTATCTATTTATTATTAATAATTGGCAACTTATAATTAATTACTAGTCTGTTAAGGAATCAGTATTCAATTAGTAATTGATGTGGACACTGCCCACAGCTAAAGAATAGGGCGGAATGCATTTGGTGGACACTGTCCAGCAGTAATTAGCAGCATAAGTGTCCCTCAGGGAGGAAAATGTATAATTTTCCTCACCAGTGATCACGCCTAGACAACAGAAACTTGGAGCCTCACAAAATGGCTTGGAATTAAATTGACGCCAGTGAAGGGAAAAGTAAAATTTGTATCCCTTTTCTTGACAGTTGCTGTCAGTAATTGTTGCTGGTAATTGCTGTTTGTTCTTTCTTATTCTTGGTGTGTCCCGTCTCCTTGCTTCCCCAAATAAACCTCTCTATTGGGCGGGATTTAACTGGAAAACCGGTTTAATTAATTACAGTAAAATTAAAAATTCACAGACTATATCATCATCCAGAATAGATGTAAGCATGACATGTACTGCAGGAAAGGCGCATTGTATTCTAGGGTGGCTCATTGAAACTGATAGGTGCACTTGAGTCTTGGGGGGCCCTCATGAACTTGGCAGAGTGCCAAGACACTATGGACCCTTCACAGAAACGCTGGTGGCGGTGACTTTCTCAGTGCACTGCATGCGCCCAGAAGCATCAGTGTATACTCAGCTAGACAGGTAGGCTGGCTGCAGTATACATATAGTGAAGTAAATGAAAACAACGAAGCAGTGATCATATTGCAGTTTTCATCACGCTTCACATCACCTACACTGAACTTTGACATAGCAGCCATCGCTCGGCTGTTGAAACAAAAATTAACAGAGGTGAGAGAAGATGTATTCTGTTATAAATTATTTAATTGTCTTAGGTGAGTACCACGTGGTGTTCTATGTGTACTAATGTCTCGTGCAACAGTACAAAGAAGAAAACACGCAACCAAAAATTAGGTGACTGTACTCTTTTATAGCCCATCTTGAGAGAAACCTAATTTTAAGAGTAACCAAACATGCCCTCTTTTGTGTAGCTGTGGGGTAGGCCGCAGGAATTTGCGACTTCGATGGGATTAGAACATTTGAGATCCTAATTAGTATGAGTGCAACATGTGATCTTGCTGTGGTCCAAGAAGACAGTGAATTCATCTCCTCCGCCATTGATTTGATAAGGTAATTTCAGATTAGCCACAGGAACTTTTCATTGCTGCATTTGAATGATCTGCTCATTGTTTATGCAGGCTGTGCTCATGGACGCCCTCATCTCCACAATAGTGGACGAGCTTAAGAAGCGAGCATCTTGGATTGAGCCTGATGTTGACTCCAGCGCGGTAAACTCCAGCCGAGCCGATGATGGTGAGCTGGCATTCTCTTTTCTAATTGCTGTCATTTTGACAACTTACTATCGTGCTAAATATGAGCTGCAACGCACAAGGTATGGTAGGAACTCGGTTTTCGAAGTGGTGTGAACATACTGATGCTGGAAAATAGCGAATTTAGCCATCGATACAAAAGAAAAAGACGAACCGGACCCCGGACCCAATACTTGCACAATTTGAGTGCTCTGTGTGCAGGCTTGTGCAAATTGTGGTCTTTTTTTTTTTAAGTGAACAGTATTTACCGTTAGTATTTACTTGCATAATGAACCCACCTTTTAACCAGGAAAGCTGACATAATTTCAGGGTAGGGTCCATTACATGGGGGAAAAAAAAAATTCGGCAGATTTTTTTGTAAATCGGAATTTTATATCATAGGTCAGTGCGCCCACCCATCCATTATAAGTGCACGGTCGACAAGTTGTGCTGGCATCACCAGGGTCCGTTCTGTACGGGGTGGTCTTTTTTTTATCGTCAAATCTTTTAATATATTGTTTTATGTATTTGAGTTCTGTAGGTTGTGACAACACATCCTTTCCTCTTCTCTGTTGTAGTTGTCCTGGCACAAAAAGAACAACTTGTTAGGAATCAACTTTAGTATGTTTAGCTATGTATGACTTGTCACAATGTGCGCAATTCTTGTGCAGCTGACAAAATAATATTTCCTTTTTTTTTCTCAGACGTCCAAGTTCCGCTGACAGTGAAGAAACTGAGGCAGGAGCAGGGACTCTCGGGACGCTTGAGGAAGCTTTCCATTGCCAAGTTTAACAGTAGTGGTGAGTTGATGTCAGGCCAGCCTTCCATCTTCTACATGCTATTGTTTTTTTTTTTTTTCTGGCTGTCTAATGGTCATCGGTTTGTCGCTCTCACAATGTTAAAAACACTCAAAAGCCTAATCGAAACTGCCATTACGTAGTTCTAACGACAGCAGTGTGGAGTCAGTGGATCAAGACTTTCTAGCTGCGTTTTATGTTCATTGTTTGTGTGATGCATTTCTTACAAAGCAAGTACAGTCAAACCTTGTCATAGCAAACTGTGATATGTCAAATTATCAGATAAAGTAAACTAAATGAAAAGTTTGGTGGTTCGTACTTTATTTCAGTGCTTTCTGTGCAAGGTTTGACGCGGTGTCAGTTATAGTGAAGCAATTTTTCACATTCGTGTCGTCCAAAATAAGTAAGCGAGCAGATAAATTCTCAAAGAAACGCAGTTTTTCGATCGTGCTAATAGCCTGCTGCAGAAAATGTTGCCGAAGCTTGTGTCGCATGCTGGCACCATCTACAGCTACCAACGGAACTGTTACTGCCAGCTGACTGGCACATGGCATTCAATTAAATCACCACAACTGTGACAATACAGGATGGTAAAGAGGACAAAAAACGAAGACCGCAGAAGTGAATGTTTGTCCTTTTAACCCTCTGTAGTGTCACAATTGTAGCGTGCTAATTGAACATCATGTTCAAGTTCAGTTTATTCAGCACCACTTCTGGATGCTAGGAGTGCGGCAAGAAAGCCAACAAGAAATGGTAGGGTTTTAACATAGTTCAACAGTGCAGGATGTGTGAAAGCACTTGGGGCAACACCGCCTCATGCAAGATCTTATTGTCAGCCGCTATCGACAACTGCACGCGGGGTTTGGGTGGTGCTGATATTGCGTGTTGATGGAAAACCTGTGCAAGGCCCCCACTGCTGGCGCGCCATCAAAGGTCAAAGGTTGTGGCTTCACACATACCCTAGGTTTTTCAGCTTTGCTAGTGAAGTAGTGCCTTTGCACTAAAAACGTTGGCCTGACGGCAACAGATGCCATAACAGTCGTCGGTGGCGGCAGGAGCGCAGCATTTTGTGACTCTGAACGGAATTGCAAACACAGGTGGTGAAGTCGTGAAGTGCAAATAGAGCCTAGTTGGTTGTACCGTGCACAACCAACTAGCCCCTATTGTCATCTTGCTTGACAGGCACGTGATGAAGCCATCACAACTTTTGCACTGCAACCCTGAAGCACACAAAGGGGGCAGTTCCAAACAGACTCCAAGCAGGAACTTCGTTTGTGCATAGAGCAATGGCACTTTTAGTAACATTGAGCATCGTGATGGTACATTGTGACAAGAATGCAACCTAACAAGGATCGCTGTCTGTCGCACCTGTCGCTGCAGCGCATGCAAGCAGTGGTGTCAGGTGATGCGACGTGCTGCCTGCAGCCATATGCATTCGTTCAGTGCCTCAGCACCGTGGCTTAGTGAACTCATAGTCTGCTACTGCGGTCAGCTCATGGGCATGCCGTTTTCAGTCTTTGCGCCACAGTTGTCTGTGTTGCAAGCAGCGGCAGTCTTGCATTGATTTTGTGAGCAATTTTACTGATTGAATCAGGCGATGTGTTCAAACTGAACGAGCCAGTCTTCCACGTCCTCAAGCTGAGTACCGTGAAAGGACTTCAGTGCTCTTGGGTCCTGGAAGGTGTAATAGTTTGTACTTTGCATGATTGGTAAAGGGGCGGGCGCCGAGGTAGACTCCAATAGCCCGTGCTCAGGGGACAGTCCTAGGTTTCGGCGGCTGACTCGGTGAACTGGTGTATCAACTGGCAGAGGCCCGAGGTTTGTGGTGCGAGAAGGGGCGTGTGACCTAGGCCAGGAAAGTACCCAGCGCACTCCACCAAAAATATGTCACGGAACCAAGGACTGAGACACCGTTCACCGGCAGCATTCCCAGAAAATCCTTCAGGGCGCGTGTGCAAAACCTTCATCTCCTTGTCTTTCTGGTGCTACCTGGGGCCACCTGGTGGCAATATTTTCTAATGCCTTGGAAGCACCATCAAGATAGGAATGCCATTTTTTAAATAAACTGGATTGTGCACTTGGCCACTACATTTCCTCGTGATATCAGTTGTCCGCATTCCATAAAAAGCTGTCAATCAAACAGTGCCGCTCTTTTGTGACATGTTCTCCATGCTAGAGTGCCCTGTGCTCAGGCTTGTTCGCTGATTTGTTTGCACAAATTTAAGCGCCTGCTTTTAAGTTGAATATCAAATGCAGTATAATTCCTTACCACTAACCGTGATGGTGTCCAAGATTTAATTTTGTTACAACTGACTTTTATTATAACCATAGGTGAGTCTATTATATATAACCAGGGACCTTCTAGCCGTACATAGGTGCATGCAAGGCCTTGTTTATTCAGTCTTAAAACCTCTAAAAGGAGGTAGCTATATGATTATTGCGTTTTGGTATCGTATTTGATCATCCATTTTCAAAGTGG